>JBBMFX010063302.1:0-10786 GCA_037832545.1 Rhabdalestes septentrionalis
GCTGAATGAGACTCAAAGATCCGAGTCGGTAAAATGATCCGAACTTCCCATCACTAGTTCAAGGTGCAGCGTAAGGAAGGGTGGGGTATGGATGGGGCATAGCTCGGGTGGGGCGTGGCCAGCAACAGCTAATTTGCATGGAACGGACAGAACCCAAACACTGCGTGTTTTGAACATAAGCCAAACTGAAGAATAAACATGGTGATATCTCTTTATGGGAGAGTGATTTTGTACAAATAACTTAATGAACATTTTTTATAGCCATCGACCTCTTATAACTTGTTTTTTTAAGTGAATTTTGCATAATAGGTCCCCTTTAAGACTCCTAATCAGAGGCCAAGATTTCTGCATTTTGGTCAAGCTTGAAAGCCATCTTTACACCTGGGTATGGAAAAAAAGTGTAATTTGAGGTTCATGCACAAATGTATTCACATGAGATCACTTTCATTACTGACTAATATATTCTTAGATTTAGGACATTGACTCATTCAGTAAAGATTTAAAGGCATGTCTCTGGATAGTATTGGAGTCTGTTAGCTTAACTAAATCCTCAGCTACTCCACTGAAGACAGAACATGGCACAGTTTGGACCCAAGAAACCTGTTAACATCAGTTTGCTCTGTCTACTGAGAGCCTGCTGGATCAGTCACATAACAGATTTTGCAGTAAGTGACTTAATAACGTCTTATACTGTAGCCCAGTGGGTAAAGCTTTCATCTGTGAACCTGCTGACACCAAATGTTCAGGTTCAAACCTCTCCACTTTCTACTATTGTGACCATGAGCAAGACTCTTAGCCCGCAATTGCTCCAAGGGGACTTTCCCTGTAACTAATGACTGTAACACTGTTCCTATTACTAATGAGTGTGAGTCACTCTGGACTTTCAAACCCTTCATAGCTGTCCATCCATCAGAAATATCTGAGCACAAACAGCAGCTGCAATGGTAAAAATGTGAGAGGCAGATTGGTGGGCATGTTTGTTCAAAAGAGGTGGTACACTTGTTCAATGTAATGCTGAATTAAATCAGCAAATCCCAATAGTCTACTAAATCACATGCTTTTGGGAAAGGGAAAAAGCAAAAACACAGAGACTTCACATTTCACAGCAGCTCAGATGGATGACAATTATCTTATGTGCAAATCAGCCAATAAAACCAACCATATTCAAACCACTGACAGGTTAGGTGAAACTGAAAATACAAGGTGGGATACAGTAGGGAGCAAGTGAACTGTCAGTTTTTGAATTTGATGTGGACAAATGGGCAAGCATAAGGATTTGAGAGATTTTGACAGGGACCAAATTGTGAAAGATGTCTAGGCCTACAAATGGTATGCAGTGGTCAGTACAAATTAAAAGTGGTTCAAGGAAGGCCAACAAGTGAACTGGTGACATTATAAATGCTCATTGATGCATACGGGAAGGTTAGCCCAACTTATCCATTAAAATTGATAAGTTACCAGTCACATACTGGTCAGAGTACCCACACTGAATCAAGTTTTTTTAACATGTGAATGGCTGGATGTTTGTCACTTGCCTGGTGTATGGATGGAACCAGGATGCACTATGGGAAGAAGGCAAGTCAGCAGTTACAGTGTGATGCTCTGGGCAGCGTTCTGCCTTGGGTCCTGCATTCACATGGATATTACTTTTACACAGAACATCTACCAAAAACAATCACAGACCAAGTACACCCCTTTTTGGCCTCTTTCAGCAGGGTAGTGCACACACTGCAAACATTTTTCAGGAACAAATGAAGGAAAATGATAAAGAGCTCAAGGCCTACAAATTTCCCATCTCATCGATCACGCATCTGAAGGATGTGCTACACAAAGTAATTAAAACCATGGAGATCCCACCTTAAAGAACTTAAAGAATATTAAAAGATCTGCAAGATCTACATCTTGGTGCCAGAAACCACAGAACATTCAGAGGTCTTGTAGAGTCCATGCCTTAATGGGTCGGAGCTGTTTAGGTGGCAGAAGAGGGACCTACAAAAACATAGGCAGGTGGTTGTAATGCTATATATGTATACAGGGTTGGAAAATGCTGCTTTGTTTTAATTGGGTCTCCTATAGGAGAAAACTTCTAACCACTTACACTGTATTAGTTGTGATGCTAACAGGCTAAATAGAAACACTACTGATTATTTTGACTCTTCCTGTTTCTGTTTTAGGTTGTTCATCTTTATTTAAACATAGTGGCCCAAATAAGATCTTTTTGGTGCCATGAATAACTTATCAGCATTTTTCCCCCCTCCTTATGAAAATGTCCCAATTAATTTCCATTTTCTTTCAATAAATCTAGAGAGCTGAGAGTGTCACACAAAACAAACTTGATGATTACAACAGCTGCAAAACCTTCTCCAGCACTTCACATGTATGAGACATGCCAAATACTCAGCAATTACTGCTGTCCTTGGTCACGTATCGGTAGAAGCGTCGTATCCGTCCATCATTCATGGTCCAGGAGAATTCATCTTGTGTGAAACCAAACCACCCAACAAGCCTATGGTCGATCCTGCAGATTTAAGTATTCAGGCCAAGTGTAAAAATGCCCTAAAGGCATTGAGATCAAACTTGCTGGATGATAAACACAATGTTCTGACCTGATTTCGGCTTAGATTTGTAATTTGCTGCAGTTATGTAACCAAGCTGATCTGCTTTCTCATTTCTTATTAGCCCATGACCTATATTATAGTAATATCCAATGTTCAGACATCACACATAAATATAGTTTATGATGTAAAGATCCGTAAACTGTTTCACTAATATGTCTCATTTAAGAGCATTAATCTCCTGGGAAATTATACCTGAAAGGATACACACAATACCTTCAATCCCTCACTCTCTTGGTAACCTTCACAGGTTTTTGATGTGGTTATTTAGCTAATTTAGTGTTTACTGCATGAAGGGCCAGATTTCTCTATACAGTGTTTATGGCCTTCAGGCAACACTTCACTTTTCTCTTCTTCTTCTGTCAGTGCGTTCAGTCAGGCCTGATCGAGAGAGAAGGCTGACAAGTTTGAGGCTTGGTTGCTGAATTATTGACTCGAAAAGGCAGACATTCAAAGACCTTGAAACTATGAGTGCTACTTCTGTGCGTTCAGTGATCTGTAGTAAACGTCACGCATGCAAGGAATTTTCCTTTTTCTTTTCTTTGTTTGCTGGCTTTTTGTGCGTCTGCTTTGCTAGACAGAAAGCTGATAACTTCATTGTTGAGGATTCTAAGACCACTTCACAACATTGGGGGTGCCGTTTACCGCAGCTGAGTGGCATTTTAATTAAGCCAGAAAAACGGAGTGTATTGGAAATAAAATCCAGATCTGGCTCTCGCCATTCAGTGCCCTTTGAGATGTGATTAGTTTCTGAAATGAATGCTGATCAGATATTAAGGAATAGGGGAGTGAATCGACTGCATTGGCATCAAAAATGCCCCCGAACTCACTAGGTGTATTGAAATTTAGATCCCAGGCAATTTACATGGAAATCAGACTGCACACGGATCTGTTGTACATGCTGAGAAACCGACTATAGGCACTGCTACTGCAGTTTGAAATGAACTGAACTGAAACTTCACAGCCTTTTTTGTTTTTGTTTTTTTTGGTACTTTTTGCAATACAAGGCCATACTCCACAGGTCAACACCACTCTGAGGTCTGAATTGCTTAAATGACATTTGCCTCAGGCGATTTCCTTCAATCCTTCATATTTCAACCCAGCATTTGTTGCATTTAAGCCAAGCTTGTGGTAAAGATTCACCTAGCGCCCGACAAGTGATGTTTCTCTGCCTGTATAATGCAAATAATATATTCCTATTCTCGCTTACTGTCTTGTTTTCAAACTTTGTGCGTGTGTGTGTATATGTGTCCTTTGTTCCTCCCCACCCCCAACCGCCCGCCTGCCCTCTCCCTATCGAAGAGAGGTCTCTGAATGTTGCTCTATTTATAGCACGCAGTCACGAACTGCCTCCGCTGCACATTAGTTGCCAGAATAATCCAAAAGTACTCCGACATCCAAGTGCACAATATATAGACCCCACAATATGGGCAACTCATCTGAATAACGTGCGGTTCCAGCATAATCTCATATCCGCAGAGCTCGGGCAGATCGGGTTATGTACGCTCGGGCAACCCGCAGAGGTCTCCCAGCCGTGTTTGTTTATCATTCGAGATATGGTTGACGACTGCTTTTCTGCTATGAAAATTGATCCTGTCATTCTGCTTATGCTGGATCAATATATATATAGCCTCAGGCTGCCACTGTCATGTGGATAACTGGTCTAATATGACTGTTCTGCAGAGAGGGTGGAAGCTGTGCTGAAATCACTTCATGGCAGCTGTCAATCCTGTCAGCACAAACAGCCTCTGGGCCTGAAACCCAGAAAACACAGTTTTATCCACATGACTCACTTGTTAGGGCACCGGTGTCCTGCCGCTTCACTTTTGATGCTGGCCCCCCAAACATGAGAAAAATGTCAGTCACAAGCAGCACTCAGGGCTTTAAGGGCCAGATTCAGACAAATTCTCGCAGCAGTTCTTTTGAAACCTTGCCGGAATGTCACACTTAGCACACATAGCCTTGTCTTGTAGCCCCCCCTAGCAGTGTAGAGGCCAATGTCTGAACTTTAAGACAAAGCCTTTAACCTCTTAAAGCGCGTGGCATCGTACAATAAAAAAAGATGCAAAGTTCAAGTAACATACCTAATACAAAAATATGCCTTGGTTTCACAGCATTTGGTCTTTTTGTAAAAGAGGGAGTAGGTGCACTTTCAGCAGTCAGAGCTTACACCAGTGGATCATCAAATTGTAATGTTTCTTGGACTATGAAGCTAATGTTGCCAACAAACGCTAGAAGTCAATAGTCGCCCAGATATTTTCCATAAATTTCAAGCCTCAACCTGCACAAACTGCATCAATACCTTAAAAAGGGCATATTGACAAAGGATAATGTATATCTCATATCTAGTAAGTGTATCTATATTTAATATCCTTTTACTAGAATATTCAAGCTTCTTTCTTCATTTGATTTATTTCCAGATGATTTTACCTCAATTCACTGATCTTATCTATTGAAATTTGGTATTTATATTGGCTTTTTAAGCATATTGTTGAAAAAAAAGGAAAATTGTCTGCCAGTATAGTGAGAAAATTCAGTGTGGCGACGTGGTGAAGTTCTATTTATTTGTCTGCACTCACTTAATAAAGGGCTGGATAACAACTGAGGGGATGTATTTCTGTAAAAATATGTCACTTTTGACCTTTACTGTTAAAGAAATCAAATTAAGATCCTATATATTTCTTGGCATGTTATACTTCTGAAATAAGGGGGAAAATGTGTTACTAACCTTGCACTAAACTGTCCAAACAGTGCACCATTCTATGAGGGATTAAATGGTTAGACATACATAAACCCAATGCCAGAGCTCATCTTTTAATGCTGGTGTACTGAGGTGCTATTTTGTATGACATCATGGCTACATTAGAAGTCAGGACTAACATAGTCTTTAGACGATTGACATTTCCTGTAATGATATACTGAAGAACTTTCTCATCTTATCAAATTACTTTAATTAGCTTTTAGAAGTCCGCAGTACGTTCATCTTTACTGGTTCCTCAGAGTGAAAAGAACCCTACAGAAGAAAATAAGATTTAAAATTCAACTTCAAGGGGTTATTGATTCTAAAGGCCCTACATCTACCATCTATAGATTAGAAAAATGACTTGGTTTGGCCTTCAAATGATACTATAAATGGATAGATATTCACTAGATTTTCTGTCAAACTATGTTTTATGATCTTTAATAATAATAAACATTTTCCTCTTACCGATTTTATATGAATAACCTGGTCATTTGAACAGCACAAAAGAAAGTCCTACGCTTGAGATCTCCGTTCCACATGCAAAATCTCTTGATCCACAGCCCTTAAGTGATCAAGGACCAAATCAAGTGATTTCGAGGCCTGTGGCAACTTTTGTCTTGAAAAGTTCAGGCTGACAGAATAAAAACGAATAACTCATATCAGTGCAGTTGTCAAACTTTGCAGGCAGTCAAGCCTTGTGAGTTTTGTTCACCATGACTCTGAACTTTAATTAGGTCTTAATTTCTGTTTGCTTCGGAGGAGCCCGGCCCACAGGTAACCTTGGGTGTAAAAGCATCAGCAGTTCAGCAAATAAACCGACGTGACATTCCTCTCCGTGAGTTTATGAGGATGACTAAACCACTTGGTTAGTCAATAGCAAACTTTTTGAGAAATCGTGTACACTTTTGAAAAACTGGGCACACTTTGTCTAAGTTCTAAACCAGTGATGGGCATTAGTTTTCCCTTACACACAGGTATGAAGTGTCTACTGAGCTTTTCCCAAATGCCCCAATACAAACACATCCAAGCTCGTAAATCTCTGAGTATGCGGGTCTGTGTTCCAGCAAGTGCAGGCTACTCGAATTCTAATTCCCTTTCAATACGTGAGAGTCCACAAGAAAAACACGAAGAAAGGAGAGAGAAGTCGAGGCCATTCACTTCGATCCCTGATTGGATGTGCCCCTGTGGCCACTTCCTCTTATTGACTTGTAAAATGAACTCGTTTGCATTTCTGACACCACAGTCGTCATGGGTTGAATCACTTTTCCTCTCATGATTACCTGTGCAGCACTCTACATGGTAATGCATTGTGGGGATCGTTAACTGCCTTTAAATGAGTCGGCAAAAGTTTCTTTTTGATTTTCTAATAGAAAAAATAACGTATCATGTGCAGAGAACACCTCTGCATGGTTAAATTCGCCATGCATTACAATATATATGGTGAAAATAACTTACACTACAAGTCATTAACAACAGGGATTTTAATGATATTGCAGCTTCCACTCTTCTCTGAGTTTGGAGTGTTTCTGTGGGGATTTGTGCCCATTCATTCTGTAAAGCCTATATGAGGTCAGACACTGATGCTGGATGGTAAGACCTGGCTCACAATTCTGTTCCAACTCATCCGAAAGGTGTTGGATGGGGTTGAGGTCAGAGCTCTGTGTGGGCTGCTCAATTTCTTCCACAATGAAATCATCCAGCCATGTATTTATGGACCTCGCTTTTTTTTCTTTTAAAAAAAATTACACACCACAACAGTATAGAAAAAAAATACACTATACGAAAAACCTACACAAAATAAATATTGACATTAATGTGCATTTATATATATACCCCATCCCCACACACAGTCACACGCTTGCGTGGTTAGGGCATTCACCCTGCGATCAGAAAGTCGTGGGTCCATCCTGAAGACCACTAGACATCTCTGAGTTACCCTGAGTGCGGTAACATCATACGCGCTGCATTATGAATTTTACACGAAAACAAATACGAATAATTTTCCCTTTTAACAAATACAAATACAGATACGAATAGCGGCCACCCTGCACACCCCTAATAACCTATTTTAAAATACTTAAAACTATTTTACATAATCTGAGACACACAGAAAAGGTGGAAGAACAAAAGATATCATTGTTGACGTGAGATGCATAATTGAAAAACTGAGGAATTCTTAAAGGACGTCAGCATGGGTTTAAATTGAACCCTAGTTACATGGGTGTATGAGTGTGAATGCTGGACAATAAAAAATGCAAGAAAAATATTGATCCCATTGAACTGTGCTGGCAGAGACATTGGAGACAAAGAAAACAAACCAACGGATCCTAGATCAAATCAAGCCTCACCTCTCACTCCAAGTCTGGAAAAAAAAATAAAGCTTTCATATTGGATATACTGTGAAAAGAACAGGTCCTTTAGAAAGGACTGATCAATTGCATTATAGAAATCAAGCCAATAAGGAATCCAAAACCTAAAAAAAGAGAGGATATCCTGGAGAATATGATCCATATGGTCACCAGGGTTTGGGATCGACTTGAATGCACTTACAAGATAAGGCATTAACCTGCCAAACACCATTTTTTCACAGAAGGGGGAAACAGACATCAAGTCATCCTGTATATTGGGCCAGGCATTAGAACAGGGCTGGGTAATTAATTAGTTCAGGGGGCTACATGAACATTTTGAAATGTGTTGGAGGGCTGAACGACTTAATTTTGCTCAATATTAATTTTCTCCCAATGCAAAAAGCGGTAAATGATATATTTTTTTGAGCTGCAACTGATAATCAGAAGTATAAGAATATTCAGTAAATATTTATGTAAATGTATTAATTGTGGAATAGGTCGAAGAGGATAATAATCCTATAAAAGTTTTTAGATTTTGATTCAGATTTGTTGAAGACCGACATGACAAGAAACAATTTGAGACCTGAACTACGTCAATCACCAACATCAGAATAAGAAAAGATAACAGACAACAATAAAATTAATAAATCCATAAATTGCTATAAAAGTCAACTGTAAACCAAGCTAGTAGCAACTGTAAAAAAAATCTAAGGGTTTATCAACACAGAAAGCATTCAAATTCGCCATTTTCGGCTAAAATATTAGATGATAATGAACTAAGAATCGTTATGGTTCGGCCCCGCCCGCCCGGCCCCATGCTGCTTCACGGCCCAAGATCTGGACGAGACACCGATCTTGGGCGGGTCAAATTAAAAAGACCAACGGGCCGGACATGGCCTGCAGCCTGTAGTTTGCCCACCCCTGCATTAGAAATACATAGAAAACTCTCATGGTCCGACTAGTGTCTCAGCAAATGTAAGTTTAAAGACTGGACGGACAACTCAAGAGGGATCTGGATATGTCAACACGTAGATTGATCTATTGACCTGTACACTGTGATTCTGCAACATTTTGCAGCTCTTTCTGCAACACCACACATGTGACGACAGCCTTTTGGCACCAAAACAAACACTCTGTGACTGCTGTAATAGCTGGATTGTAATAAAAACCCAGTGCACAGCATTTTTCAATGTTTACATAAATACAGGATGCAATGTAGAAATAACACATAGTCCACTGGCAGTAGGCTTTTAAGAAAGGAGTAAATCTCATAGGTTTCTGACAATCATGAAGAAAAAATTAAGGCTATGCTGGCATGCACATGAGCAGGACTATGAATTGACTGCTCATGTAAATGTTCTGTTTGGTCCCTGTTTTGTAAGACTAAGAGCATGTATTTATTATGTGAGGGTGGCCTTAGAAAATTGACATTCTTGTGTGGTGTAACTGGCTTTCCACTTAACTGTGATGGCCTTCTCTCAATTAGTGCATTCAAAGGAAATGCTATTTGAAAGGGTTTTACAGTGAACTCAGGCTTGCTACGTTCTCAATAGGCCTAGTTTGAGCTAATATTAGGAGCATTAGACAAACACACCATGGTCACTAGGCATTATGGATTCTCTCAGTGGGCTGTCTCCCCTGCAGTAAAGCCAAAAGACAAAGCAAAAAGAAAAAATAATTTTAAAAGAGGCCATTTTAAAGGATCCATACCATGGAACGTTTTCATGTTTTCATTGATTTTTCAATTAAATTATTTGATATTAGAAGGCCGTTCAAAATATGCTGTTGCACCACAGTCCATACATGCTTGATAGTTAAGCTGCAAAAACAACCTGTATTAATTTTACTGGTTTTGTAATGTCACAAATGCATGACAATTTCTATTAAACTGAAACAAACAACATTCTCTTAAATGTGTTACTGAGTGTTTCAGACTCAATACATAAAGGTAGAGCTCAGAGAGGATGGAATATGGTCATGTAGAAATTAATTATGATGGCTTTTTAAAGCCTTTAGTTATTGGATTCACATTTGAATAAAGTTGCACGGGTCCATATCCTGACATTGAGAGACTCAAGATGCGCCCTAATCTCCCCAAGATTGAAAATCTTACATTGTTGACATTCCCCTTCAATGGCTCTGGAGGTTTTTGGAGCCCATTTTTACTTTTCCACTGAAGACTCCCAAAAACGATGGGCTTCTTAAGTATGTTGTGTCCTAAACCACATTCACAAGTCAGGTCTACTTTCAACAAAATGATGAGGTTTGATTGGGCTGAGGGAAGATTTTACAGAAAATCTTTTTACTTCTAATGCTTTTTAGCCTCACTAACAAGCATTAGAAGCTAGCCTCACAAAAAATTGATTCAAATGGGGTTTTTTTTTTACAACAAGTCTGACCTGATTTATACCTAAATGGCTGATGCTGTGTTTGAAGTCTGAGTTTGGAAGATTAAATCTACCTGAGGCCCAGTATGAAGTCCATTACGACGAGCACAGTGTGTATCATGCTGTTTAGATGAAATGGTCATAAATCTCAGATGAACTTGAAAGGTGTAGAAGAGGCAGTCGGGGAAGAGGCCATAGTGCTTCAAGTCAGATCCCTTTGCTAATCGTAGCCAGCAGATTCAATTTACACCCATTCAGCAGGAGACGCTGCCTCATCATCCCTGAAACCCTCTGGAGGCTATGCAGCAATCTTATAAGAAAACTGCCAAGGACATCGCACTGGATTCCAATGAATAACAAACAATGTTCTTGCACAGGCACACTCACTCGCATATCCAAAGAATTACACCAGTGTTGAAGATGGCACGCTGCCCACTAATACAATCACACCGCTATCCATCCAGTGCCCTCCATTATGTTGTCATTGTTGTGGGGTGAGGCTATCTTTTCTCAGCAAAGATGAATGGCAGGCTGTCAGCAGATTTTCTTTAATTGCCTCACTACAAATCCATTATGTGTAATAGCCCTTAGATTTTTTACAATTTTCAAGGATGGCTTGCATATGAGTGTGTGTGTGTGTGTGTGTGTGTGTGTGTGTGTGTGTGTGTGTGGGTGTGTGTGTGTGTGTGTGTG
>JBBMFX010063323.1:0-10785 GCA_037832545.1 Rhabdalestes septentrionalis
GTGTGTGTGTGTGTGTGTGTGTGTGTGTGTGTGTGTGTGTGTGTGTGTGTGTGTGTGTGTGTGTGTGTGTGCATGTGGGGTTTATGTGGGATGTGCCTTTGAATTTAATAACAATAATTATACTAAACCTTATTTATAGAACATTATTTCATTCAGCACATAATAGCAGCTGTAAATCCTGGGCAAGAAAGAATGGATTTTTGTAAAAAAAAAAAAAGAACAATCAGTTCTTAAAACCAAATAATTACATAGACCACTGAACACAAATGGTTTATAGTAGGTGGCTTTGCTTCTGCATGGTATGCCAACACTGATGCTCCAGTCCGAAATAACATGGACAGGCTCCATTACCATCAACAAGTTCATTAGAAATGCTCAGTAGCATTATCCTCCTGTCTCAGAATCATTCCTGACTGACTCTTAATGAACAGAGCATTACCACGATGTTATCTATTATATACAGCTATGGTATGTGTCTGTATCTGCAGTATTTTCATATGAGAGGCATTGAATTTGGTGTACTTGGCCCTGGTGGTTCATTCTAACCTTGGTTTGATCCAAGTGTAAGCACTGGGAACATTCATCATGTAAGTGAACTTTGCAGGTAGGGATGCACCAGTATTGATTTTCTGGATCCATAAGAAAACCATTAGTGAACACAAAGGCAGAATGAATGGGAAATCATAACTGCTTCTAACTCTTCTCTTTCTGTACTACTGATATGTTTTGTAGTGAGTAGTGCTTCGCTTGCATATTTCGTTTTTGGCTATGATTCCATCACTGGTCTTATAATATTTGTATTACATTATTGAATATATTTATGTACTATGGATATATAATTGATAAAATTTTTAATAATGCATATGTTGCACATATAGTCTTGAGTCTCAACTTCTTTGAAATATTCAGCAACATATTATCACTGTGGCTCTTTATTTATCAAGGCCCCTGATCAAATACTAACTTCAATAAAGAGTCATCTTGCATTTTATTTTTTTGACTTGTTTGTGATTGTGTGTGTTTTTTATGTACCAAAAACAGCTATGATACTTTTTTTCACAATTATTTTCCAACCACTATTTATCACTTAGAATTAAACCGGCTGTTTTTATTACAGTGCCTTTAACACATGGACCTTCTGATTGGCTGCCATGTATTGTGCCACATTCAAAAACACAAAAACAACACATTTAATGGAGCCAGGTTTTGCAGTTTACTCATATAGCCTGGCACATTTTGATACTTTAACAACTTTTAAAACACATGATGAAAAGTCTGTTTTCTGCTCCATGGACCCTTCAATTGTGTTTGCTATGCATTATGTGTGTATTAGCACATTAGAATTCTAAACATGGCCTAAATATAGACATGCAGATTTCTTCATTCAGAAAGAGAATGGTTCATAGTGCAGCTTCAGCAGTGAGGAGTTTGTGTGTTGACCTTGGACCAGATGGAGAATACGTTTCTAAAGAGCAACAAGGAAGACGTCAGCTGACTAGAGTCTGCTGCATGCAGACCTGTAAGTGTGGTTTGGGACAACAGCCATCGCAGCCTGCACCTCGGCTCTACTGACAACCAGATTTAGAACACAAATCAAAGCCTTTCTGAAGGCACTTTTTACTCTTTATGTTATTTCTGAACAGGGCATCTTAAGTTACTTATTAACTGTTTTCCAATTTCGTGTTTTTGTGTTTAAACTGAACTTGAATCATAACTGAATCTCTCCCACAAAAAACAGATCCTCTGCAAAGACATGAGCATTGTTAGGGATGCCAAGCATCATTTTTGCATTCGTAAAGCCAACCCATGTAACATAATTTTTAGCAGAATGAATGTATTTGCGCAAGCTGCACCCGATCATGGCAGTTATCTGCTTATTATAATGGTCAAAAAATTATTCCAGCTAATTCTGATGTTTGAGATTGGATTAACGCTGTTAATTTGCTGTAAATTATCTAATAAAGCAACCTGGTTTTTTATCTCTGTTTTCTGTTTTGCCATTATGTCCACACACTTGGCTGCATATTGTGCAATCTGAAGCCATATAAAGTCCTAAATTAACACCTGCCGGCACATAGGGACTCTGTGTTATTAAGAAAATTGTGATTGGAGATTTGAGGAGAGATCTGATTACAGAGTCATGTAGATTCGGATATTTCTCATCACCAGATACTCAAAGTGCTTGAAAACATGAACACTCAGAACTAATTAATGGAGGCTGGAGGCTGACCTCTAATTCCAGCTCATACTTTGTACAGCAGAGTCTTAATGGTAATAGTTAAAAAAAGTTTCTTATGGTCCATTGTACAGAATTACTTCACTGGTAGTGAGAAGAACCAGGGGATGCAACGTCTGCTATGTGAATACAGTGCACACAAATACTTTATTTTCTATTTAAAAGAATTGAGTTTTTA
The DNA here is from genome assembly GCA_037832545.1 of Rhabdalestes septentrionalis. NCBI lineage: Eukaryota > Metazoa > Chordata > Actinopteri > Characiformes > Alestidae > Rhabdalestes > Rhabdalestes septentrionalis. The sequence continues at coordinate 2,415 of JBBMFX010063323.1, forward strand.
TGCATAATGTTGATAATGAGGCCCCGCTGTGGCACAGTGGGTGGTGCTCACACCTCCAGGGCTTGGGGTTTTGAATCCTGGCCTTTGTGTCTGTGTGTGGAGTTTGTATGGCGTGGATTTCTGGTTCTCTTACATCTTACATTTTTCTTACATCAGCTTGTCACAAGCATGAGGATAGTCGTAAAAGTATAATTGTTTCAGTTATCTGTGCTTTTAGAGGCATTAAACACTTTGGACGTCTAGCTCACACCTTTGGGGTTGGAACCCAGGTCCTGGCCTGTGTGTGTGTGTGTGTGTGTGTGTGTGTGTGTGTGTGTGTGTGTGTGTGTGTGTGTAATTTTCATGTTCTCTTCGTGGTGGTGTGGATTTCTGGGTGTCGAACATCTTTCTTACATACAGTTCCCTTACCAGTCTCCGGTTTCTCCCACAGTCCAAAGACGTGTGTGTCAGATCAACTGGGGATTCTAAATCGGCCGATGTTGTGAGTGAATGGTGTGTATGTGGTGGGCTGAGTCCCAGTCTCGCACCCGTAGACCCTGGGATGGGCTCCGGGTACCCTTGAGCCAAGTGAAAATTAAGTGGTCATAAAAAAAATTCCTGAGAGGTGATAATGCTATAACGGAGGTAAATAGGTGCTGTTTGAAGAAATGTGGGAGCTGTGCTGTCTTAGAATGTTTTCTCCTGTAACATCCCCAAGAATTGTCAGTACACACTTTCATCATCATTTTACTCACCTCTCATTTGTGGGACCTTCAGAACCTACAGCCGTTTCAGCTTGTCACAGGCATGAGGATAGATGCAAAATTGTAACCAAATATTTAAAAACAATATCTCATATAGCGTGTAGTGGTTTAACTATAACTGTTTATCTGTAACGGTGCTTTTAGAGATATTAAACTCTATGGGCGTCTGGTTCCTGCCACCACCCACCAGCAACCTGTTAGGCTTGCCTGGATTCAGATAACCTTCTGACATATTCGTGTACTCGAGTGACACGCTCGGCAGTTAACTGACAGTGGAAGTCGTGTCATTTTTTTTATTTTAGGAATGTCTGCCATCCTTTTGCAGAGAGGCTCAATCCGCGAGCCAGACACATCAACAAAGATTAAAAGAGCCTGTTATAACTAAAAGACCCAATTATTAATGTCAATATTTTCTCACTAATGAGATGCAATGGCCTCTGTCAATAGAGAACAAACTTCCCCAATTAGCCTAATAAAAAGGACTTTGCAATTAATGATGTTGTCATTATTGCAATTACAAGATCCACCCATGTGGAGCAAAGGTCTAACCCACTAGTCAAAATCTGAGGTAACGTTAAACCGCCAGAACTTCAAAGTGAAATATTTCACCTCAGAGCTACTTATTGGTTGTACAGTTTAGAAAAATGGAATGTCTTTGGGTTCATCAGAACAAACAGATGTAAAGAATATAATTAGTTGATCTATCACACAAAATGAAAAAGTAAATGAAAAACTATGCCGACAATCACATGGTCTCCATCTGTAAAGCACTTTCACCGTTCTTGGAAATTGGTTGTACTGTAAGACAATGGCTCAACAAAACAATGGTGTCAAGCAGACCTAGGACGTGGTAGGTCTAGTGTGTGAACCTAGTCTATGAAAGACATTCTGTTCTAATGACAAAATTCCTACGCTTTTTTTGGCACCATGAATTCAGTGGCTGCTGAGATTTGGCAGTTCAGCAGTAACTGAAGATCCCTCGGACCGAGATATTTATATGCTGGCAAGAGCCCCTGCCCACTTCGTCATTTCAGATCTGCATCATGCCATGGCACCTGAGAAGTCAAGGCAAATGATATGAGTTAATAATGTAACCGGCATGCATATCGAATCTCTGCTCTGCTCTCCTGAAAACAGACAGGCATGGCAGGAGAAAAGAGTAAGTCAGTATTTACTTTTCCGTAGAAGATTATAGTGATTTGGTACATTTGGTCGGGTTTGATTGAGAGTTTCCTGGAAGCTGAGCTTGATCATCAGAGCAGGGTTGTTTCCTGTGAACGAAGCACTGAAGTTCTGAGCAGGTGTCTCTGCATCTGGTACTGCAACAAAAGAGGCGTTTCAGCACCAACTTTGGAATTCACTATGTGAATGGAGATAAGTAACTTTGCTTTTACATTGTTTAAACTTTCTGTCATCGAACCTACTAATGCAGTATTACCTAGTAATGTAAACTACATGATAACTAGAAAGTTTACTAGTACTGTCCTCTAGTCATTTTTATCATTTTTTGGAGCCTTGGACCACACAAACTGGACAAACCCGGATAAATGAATTAACCACCAATGTGACACAGTTAAAGATGGGCATGTGAATACCTTTACTCATCAAAAAAGACTGATGGAGCCTTTGACAGCCATTCATTATTTCCCTCATCTTGACCCATATTTGAAACTCAGTCCCAATTTGTTTTTGGGCAGTTTCAGATTGGAACTTTAAAAAGGATCAGAGAGGTGGGGTGCTTTTGGTTCGACAAGCTATTTGTTATACTATTAGTAATAAATAACATCTGTTACCTTGTGAAAGTGTTGGTCCATTGCAGAGAAACATGCCGTGTCAACATCTTCCAAAAACGGCTTCAAATTCCTGCATTAAATTGACTGTAATACATTTTCCTGTATTAAAAAAGATAATTCTTGAATAAAGTTAACTGACCTACTAATAGTCATGGACCGAAGACCTATGAAGTGGAAAACAATGATGATCATAGTGCATGACGAAGGGGTATAATATCTGACATCATAGCAATATGAGTTGACTGATTTTCTAGAAAACAACATCTTAAAACCTTATTTGTCTGTAGTTTGATTCAGGTTATTTTGGCACGGTTCAGAATTAATTAAATGAATGCACACATGTGCTTGAAGAAACTCTGTACACAGTAGTTGATGAAAAGCACTTTTTTGGATTTTTCCATTTTCCATTTTATTTTGACCAAACATAAAAAACAATTGAACCAATATTATCCGTGACTATGATCCATGCAGCTGAGTCAGTCTCTTCAGAGGAAGTGTGCAATTTTACACCCCTGTTATGCTGAGTGTATTTTATTTGACTACAAAATATCAATAGAGGTGGAAATTTCTATTGATTTGACAGTTCAGACGGAGCGTAATGAACCATAATGAAATATCAATTTCCATGTTGGCACATCTCAGAAGAATTAAATGAAGAATGCTTTGACCCATTAACTCCGACCTCCCCCTTCCCTCCAACTGCCTCATTCGGATGTGTTTGACTTCCTATCCAAAATAAACTGGAGACACTATTTAGTGTTTGAATCAAAAATGAGGAAGCAGGACAAGCAGACATTCTTCTTTGGCAGCATTTGCTTTGTTTATTTGCGAGCAGACCAGAGGATACGCAGTATTACTTGAGCTATTTTCAGCTTTGTTTTCAATTAAATGCTGCCCAGCTCCCCCCTTTCCCCCACCCACCCACCCACCCAGCCACCCTACCTCCTGTGTACGGCTTTTGGAAGTTCCCCCGCCTTCTCGTGAGTGAGCTGCACTTACTGGTCTCACTTCAGCATGATGAAGAGACTGATAGAAGGAATCATTTGAAGAAAAAAAAAATCTTTCATCTGTGTTTTCTCAGTGCCGGCAGACAGTCTGGAGTTATGTCATGGCTTTGATATTTTACTTTTTCTTCCCTCCACAATTACTTTAGCTGGGAACAGATCTTAAGATGCCTCCTTTGTGTGTCGGGCCACTCTGTATTTTAGTTTCAAACCCTGATTCTCTATTTATATTCCATTACCCACATCACTCTTTCTCCCTCTGCCTTACTCATGCCACACCTCACTCTGTGTATTTCATCTTCTTTCGTTCTCCATCGCTCTGTGTCTGGCTTACCTTTTTCTGTGTGTGTGTATCTCAGTCCCCCACCCAATCCCCCTCTACTGGGCCACTACGTGCAGTAGTCCACCTAAATCCCCTGGACCTGGATTACATTTCCGAGGGGATTTAGGCTATCTGCCTGACACATGTCTCACAGTTGGTTGTTCGCGCCTGCACCAACGCACCATCTCCTAACACTAAATCTCCTTTCGGGATACAATCAAGACGAGCCTCACAAAAGGGACTGAAGTCAGGTTCCATTTGAGTTCCTCCTTACATTAGTCCTTTTTGGCACACCAGAATGGAGAGTTAATTTTTTATTTTTTTATTTTTGGTTCCTTGAGGACTTTTTGAGGACTAAGAGGTCAATCTCATGTTTGGTTGCACAATGTGTCAGTATTTTGCACAACTTTGGATGAAGCTCCGCCACGTATGACGTCCACCTTCTTTGGACAGAAACAAGCTAGAGATCAGTTTAGTTCAGTTTTCTGAAACTCTAGAAGAATGAGTGCCGCAGTGTTAGGGGTCGGACCGGTATCGTCTGTCCTGATGCCCCCCAGCATGGTGCCCTCTGTCCGGTCCAGGACCGGTTCTGAGCGAGCCCTCACCCCGACCTCAGGGGCTTCTTTCTCCAAATCGCCCCATAAACGTCTGTCTCGACTCATCGAAGACTTCTTCTGGATTGGTGGTAGCATCGTGGCCAGCTCCAAATGGAAGCTGGGCATGTTTGGTAAGAGCTGGCGTGTATGAGTGTGTTGATCTGAGCATCAAGAGTCAATTGTAGGTTGTATTTTTAGAATAGCTTATAATTAAACACATTAACAACTGATAAAATAGTTTCAAATAAAGCATTTTTCCACCAAAATACATATCTCTGCATGTTTTAAAAAGCAAGCTTGTTCTGTTTTTATTCTCTGGATTCCACTGCGGTAAATATAGCCTCTCCGGTTGCATTAAAATGATTGAATTGAATCAGAGTAAGATTTTAGAAGCATTGAATGATTTCCTAAAGAGTCGTAATTGGGATTTACATCCTTAATGTATTCCCTCTAGAGGGTTTATAAAGAGGATATCTATTTAAACAAGATTTGGTGAATGGCTGCACTGTGTTGGAAATGATGGTTTGTAATGAATAATTTAATCTCGTTCTGAACGTTGTGAAATACATTTCTGAGCGTGGTTGCGAATAGTAATGTCTGATCTGCAGGCTACATGCAGGAATGACTTCGCCCTGTTATACTAAGCCTCAGTCTCACCCATGTCAAATTTGTTATTTGATTATTCCAGCACTGGATATTGTCATGTACATCAGTTTATGCAAGGCCTGCTTTGTTTGTTTGAAAATGATGCATGAGGCTACACTAATTCAAACAGATTGTTTCAGAATTCTTACAGAAGACAGATGCGTCAGTTGCTGTTCTTGTTACATCAGTTTAATGTCCTACACTTTGTGGGCTCCAACCGAGCCACAGTGTGAATTCTTAAGAGGACATGGTGTGAATTTAGAGCAGATTTTGCTGCCTTGCCTGTATTTACAAGGAAAAAAATTCAGATTTCTGGTAATCTTGTCTATAACCATCTAAAGTTATGCTCCCTGGACTACAAAGCAGCTTTGCTTGCGTGTAGAAGCACCTGTTGGCGAAGCTGGCATATGGACAGGGGGCAATCCCTGTAATCTTAAGTCGGCGATGGTCAGAGTGACTCACCTGACCATGTTGTGACACACTTTGAGCAGACAGCCAGAAGGCAGCCAGGTCAAAAGCTCAATTCGCTAGAACAAGCTTAAATAGCAGCAATGGCTGCAGGTTCCTTTTGACCTGGTCCACGCTTACGTCCATTCACATTTCTCCCCCATGGTCGGTGGTCTGACTCACCTCATTGTTCTCCCATAGAAAGATCTCTGAAACCTTTCAGTTTTGCAGCCCCCCAGGCGATTGAGGCGCCTAATTGTATTTTTATTTCACAGGTTAACAGCAACGTGGCCAATCTGAGAGGACATTTAAATGTGATTGAGGAACGAGATTAGGTGCAATTTCTCGCCAGGCAATTCATTTTTGGGATCAGGATTTTCTCAAAACATGATTACTTTGCAAACCTGAACCTGGTTTCCATGGCAACCAATTTGAACCCAGTAAAGAGTGTGTATAAGCATGTGTGTAAGCCTGTGTGTAAGTGGGCGCTCTGTGTTGGGATACAGGGACGTTTACCTCGCTGTTCCTCTTCCATGGCGTTGCTGTTTATTCTATGCCGTCTGCTGGAAGTTGCGGGCCGGCTCCTTTTTTTGTTCTAGAAATCCTGCCCATGTTTTAGGTCATTCCGGTTCATCAGTCAGGTTTTGACTTTGAGTTGCATGTATCGCTGCTCGAGCAAAAGAGTAAGAACGCCTCTCTTCTGGCAGAATTTCTTGCCTGTATCTTCCCTGGAAAAAAGCCTATGAATCATAACACGGTTACTTTCCTCCGACCGCCCCTCTTATATTGTGTGCTCTCTGCAGCTTCTGGGGCGAGCGGAGTCTTGTGTAATTAAGATCTAACGAGCTCGCTACTTCCAGAGCTCCCAGACGAGCTGCGGTGCTGTAAGAAGCGAAAGAGCCGGAAATGTGTGGCAGCAGAGAATCACTTTTTAATAAACTTCCAACATATTTTATTGTGCAACGGACCTGCTCATCCGCTGCAATGCTATTTTTGCTTCTGGTGTGAATTATGGGTAGAACATGCATTCATTCTTCATAATCTGCATATCTTCTGGCACTTGAGCTTCACTGGCACTTCTACACTTGTGCTTGTGTACCACCATACCGCCGACTTTTACAGTTCATTACAGTGACTGATCTGCTAGACAGAATTAAGCACTGTCTGCTTAGACGCTATCGTAGCATAGCATTCTGCAAACATGTACACACTACCAACTCATCACCTGGCATTTGAGGTATACAGACATGAGGGGAGCTACAGAACCCCTCAAAAGTTCCAGAACTGAACTCAACATTCCAGGCACGATTTGCAATCCAGGACTTTTTAATATTACAGAAGAGGTGCAGCGTCCCTCCTTTACCACCATATTCATTTTAGAGGGCAGCGCTGCTTTGAAATCCCGGCTACATTATTTGAGTCCTATTTATTTCTTAACTTACTTGCTTATTTATTTGTTTGTTTGTGTGATTGTTATTGATAGTAGAAGTATTAGTTGTATTTCATTCTGAATTTATTTGAAAGGCAGGGACACTATCAGTGTCTGAGCAAAACATAGTAATGCCAGAATATTCCTAGAAACTTTCTGTAGTTTGCAATGTCTTGGAAGTTCCCCATACTTCAATGCCACAGGTTTTTTCATAATTTAATAAATGGGATTTAACAAACAGAGAGGGTTTTGATATTTAAATTGCGCATAATAGAAAAACGACAAGGCTCAGAATTCATAGTGGCGAGGGCAACCCGGGTTAGTTATAGGTACAACACAAATGTATTCTTGTCCAAAGTGACAAATGAACCTACAAATATTGTGAACAGCAGTAAATCCCTAAAGAAATACTAGGGTACTAGTTTGCTCCTACACCATGTGGACAAAAGTATTGGGACATACCTAAAAATTTTTATTCAGGATGCCCCTTGCTTCTAGTGGAGGGCAGTCTTAATACCTCAGCATATCATGCTCTTATTGCTGCAACGGTGGAACAACTCCATATTAAAATCTATGTATTTGAATGCAATGTCACTGAAGTCCCTGTTGGTGTTATGGTCAGGTGTCCCAATACTTTTGTCCATATAGTGCATATGCCATACACATAACACTCCACCATGGATGGATTTTTAAAATACATTTAAAGCCTTTCTCGAAACTACTGTAAACCAAATGTTTAGTCATGAAGCACCATATTTGCAATCAGTGTATTTTGTGAGAGGAGACATGAAACTAATGCATCAGCAGCAAATGTGTATCTTAACCAATCAAATCTGCAGAACTTTTGAACAAGCCGAGCTATTTCCCTTCGAGAGAGCAATGTTGTTGTCAACCTGTGAAAGTTAGCATTACACAGAGCAGATCTCTACTGGCTTTCATTTGCCTTAGCGTTTTTGTTCATTTGCACCACTTTCTTTCTTGTATTTTTTCTTCTATTAATTCTGATTAGCTTCATTCAGTGTGTGAATTTGGCAGTATGGCCAAGATAGATCAGTTTTCTGCATGGTGCTAATCAGGAAGGCAATGCTCAATTATCAATGGCTGACTGCTGTTTGTGCCTGCTACTGAACTGGAGAGGTTGTCGCGGCAGTAGGAGAGAGCATGGTCAAATCTTTTATTGATCGAGCAGAGTGAGGGAGATTGTAATGCTTTGAACAGCATTCTTCATGCTACATTTTATGTTGCGGATCAATAAGTCACCGTCATGGTTTTATTACCAAATACCTTTAGCATTATGTCCAGATTGAAGTGTGTATGTTTTCTCTCTCTCTCTCTCTCTCTCTCTCTCTCTCTCTCTCTCTCTCTCTCTCTCTCTCTCTCTCTCTCTCTCTC
>JBBMFX010063332.1:0-10784 GCA_037832545.1 Rhabdalestes septentrionalis
TCACCTACATATTGGATGCCCTGGGGGTAAGCAAATAAACATCAAATTTTCATTTTTGGGTGAACTATCCCTTTAAGGACACATCCCCACCAATGTTTGACAGCTTTTAGTGAGCTGAATGTAATAATGGATACAATTACATCTAGCGTCATTAAGAGAGAGAAAGTCTGCAAGCTCGCTTTAATGTGGTTAAAAATATATTTAGTCAAGTTTGTTGTTGCGTTAAGTAGAACTTTTTTTCCTGAAAGAAAGTGATGCAGAAGTGGCAGGAGCTTAGACTTTTCTTCAGGTGTAAAACTACAAGAAGCATTTCTTAAAAATTGTGTTCATTAAGGCAACAATGCACCAAACGTAGCCATAGCAATTGTCTGCATATTTCTTCATATATATTATGTATATTTATATATATATATATATATGTGTGTATATACATATATCAGTATCTATATTTAATTTATATATTGGATATATCCGGTATACAATACTGTAATAGAAGAACTAAAACAGGCTTGCCTTGTGTTAACTTGCTATGAGAAGATTAGTTAACTCAATGTTAGGGCAGCCTCCGTGGCCATTAGATTATATTTATTCACAATTCTGGACAATATGGACAATCTGGACCTCTTAGATTCACCAAACCACAAATCAACACTCTGATGTTTGGTCTACTTTGCAATTCTGGTTCAGTGGAAATAGATCAGGTGGGAACCTTGAGGGAAACACGCCCACAGAAATAACGGCTGACTCAATTTTAGAACCTACCACGCCTTTGTTTCACTTTTACCACCTCACACATACACACACACACACATACACACACACACATATATATATATATATATATGTGTGTGTGTGTGTGTGTGTGTGTGTATATGTTATATACGTATAGCTGTTCCACTTTAGGAGGCCTTTTCTTACTGTTCCTTTTCATTGACTCATTTGTAAACTAACAGACCTCATCAGATCGGATAAGTTCAGTTTGAAGTAAAATAAAATAACAAAAGGTTTTTACTTACCAAATGACTTCAGGCCAGCGAGCCGCCAAACCACTGAGTTGAACCACCAAGTATTAGTCAAGGGTGTCTAAACATCTGCACAGTCATTGGTGCCTTCAAAATTTGTTACTCCTCCTTTATTTTCTTCCTCTTTGGCTAGGAGCCCCTCATCTGCTGTCGTTTCCGGCCTTCAAAGAGCTCCAGTGAAGCTCTGCTACATGTATTGTCACTGTCAGAACAAAACATAATATCTCCAAAAAATGGAACTCCTTTAAATTAGGAGTAAAAAACTTAGCAAAAACGGAGATTCCATGCTAGTCGATGCACTACACCTACCTCACACTGATTAAGAGAATACTAGCTGTTTGAACCATCACATTGGAGGGTTCTCCTTTTTTATTTTTTCTGTTCTGTTCCATTCTTCCTCTTAGTTTGGGATTAGATGTTCGGCTGAAACATCTCGTACCTTTCTTCACCCGAGGTGAAGGGGTGTGCAGCAGGGGAGTGCTTATCTCGTCCTTGTCCTTGGGTTCCGCCTATAATTCAGCTCCCCCCCACACACACACACTTTTGTCAGATTATATTGTCTTAAATTGTATTTATAACTTGGCATCCCCATCTCAGAACACCCCCACTTTTGGAAAGCTTGATACGCCCCTGCCAATTAGGGACATTGTACTGCATAAATTCTTCCTGAAATCACAGGAACAGCAGTCATCATGTGAAGAAATTATCCTAATCAACAATTATAATAATCAAACGAATCAGTTCTCAAACACAACCAAAACTGTTCAGTCTTCCATTACCTAACATCACTCAAACCCAATGACACCATAAAGGAACTGGACTCTGCAGTTTGCAACGAGGGCCTGGTGTGGTCAGTCGTGTCACGTCGACTCCTGGACAGTACCAATGCCCTGAGTGATGCAACTCTCTGGCTGACAGTAAAGTTCTCTAGATAGATAGTTATTTATCTGTGTAAAATATTAGAGGAAACAATGAAAAAAAAGGTTCTCAATGAAGGCATCAACACTATGAATGAACACATGTGGAGTTCTGTACTTAACAAAAAAAGGGGAAATAACTGAAAACATGTTTTATATTCTAGTTTCTGTTGGAAAACCATTTCAGGTGACGACCTCTTGAAGCTCATCCGGAGAATGCCAAGAGTGTGCATAATTGAAAGTAGACAATGGGTGAAGTAAAATGTAAGTTAAATGTTGAAGATAAAATTTCAAATATGACCCAAAAGCAGATTGTTCCAGACACCCTGTTCTTACAGCCAGGTTGAACACACTTGCCTGTCTCTTGCTTTAACCACAGTCCATCCAAAACAGAATTTTTGGAGAAATAAATACCACATGAATTACTTCTGAATGTTTTATTGCGTGTGGATTTGGTGTTATTTAATCAGCTTACGTGCAGTACTCTTCAGATATTCCTGTTGCCATCAAAGTGAATTTTGTCATCTTAAAAATGTACACAGACATGAAATGGCGAAGCTCAAACTCCTCAGTTTATGCAAAGTGCAACAGAAACAAGACATTGAGAAACAAACAGAACAGAACAAATAAGTGTAAAATAAGATAAGGGTGAGATTTAACCTGTCCTGAGTGTGTGGACAGCTCTCCGCACATTGTATAAATATAAATAAGTAAAATGAAAGGTGCATCAGTCATGTTTATTACAACTACTCCACTAATTATATTAGATTATTAAGGGTTGTGGTAGAATAACCAAGAACAAAGACCATTTTCAACAGTTTTACTCTGATTTTTGGGGAAACCTGTTAAAATCGATCCAATGTTGAGAAAGCGGACGAAAACCTTCTCTCCAGGCATCACCAGCAAAAAAACTATAATATTTTACAGTGTTTTTGTCATATATATTTACTTAGTTTTATCCCCATCCTCCTTAATTTTTGCTTTCTTTCTTGTATGTTTAATTTCATCGTTACGTGTATTTCGCTTTCTTCTGAAAATGAAACTTAATCCAGGCTACGTCCCAAACCACACAGTTCTGTACTTTGCATACTACAGGCATTTATAATGGCTGTGTTCTATTTTTACCCACTATTCAAGTGGTAATGTAAAGTTTGGGACGCAGCCCGGCCGTCAGAAATTTGGCGCCTTTCTCCAGTCGAGAGAGCGAGACAGATAGAGAGAGAGAGACAGACAGACATACAGAGATAGAGACAGACAGACAGACAGACAGACAGAGGGAGACAGAGAGAGATACTTCACGGGAAAAAAATCCACTTATAAACGGAACTTAATCTTCACTGACCACATGCTCTTCATTTCCACTGATTCTGTGGGGCCTTCCTGGAGACATGCTGGAGACCAGAGAAAAGTGGTCATCGGAACCTCGCTGGCACCTCGTTCTGAAGAACTTCTGTGAGACATTCTCTCAAACGAGCCCCACGAAAATTCCAGCTCAGCTAAACAACTGTGCGTCTCACACAAGGAGCACCTCAGATTTTTCTGTGTGGAAGACCAGCCTATGTATTTTCCCAAACGTCAACCACACGTTCAGTCCTGCGGATAAAGCAGCTCACGACAAGGGTGAGCAGCAGCACTTAGTGTGTGTGTTGGTGTCATTTGTTATTTATCATGTGTTTGGGTCCCAGAAAGATGCACGCTAATGCTAAGAAATATATACAATGGGCATGTCCCAATTAAATACTAAACAATAATACTATAAAGTACCCATTTGGCTCTACACTCAAATTCTACAAAATATACTTTTTTATAAGTTTACCACATTTCGAAGATGCTCTTATCCAGAACGACGTAAATCATTGCTAAATTCCTCTACGTCTTTTCTTTAGACATGTAAAGCTACACTAAAATCAACACCTGCTTTTCATCAAGTTAGCAAACCCTGTCAAAATAGTACTTTCAAACCTCCCACCAATGAGTACAGCTGTATTTTCACCATCCCAAGTTGCACTTTATTTGTGTTCTCCTGCATGGTACCAAAAAACATAGTTATATTTTACATGGACGTGTAGCTGAATTTACGTTTATGTTTATATTACAAAATTATTAAATTGTATTTTTCTTAATAATAACATGAAAATGTATGAAAAATTTTATACTGCCATGAAAATGTTTAAATATCGGGGAAGATATCGGTAAATCGATATATCAGTAGATCTCTATTAGTGATGGGTTATTCATTTTGAACGAATCTTTAATGTGACTCGGGAACAACGAGTCGTCTTTTACGAGTGATTCGTTCAGTTGCGCATGCGCATTTGCGCTACATCCTATAGTTTCTGTATTGGAATTATTGAGTCTCAAACCAGAAGACTCGAGAGACGAACAAATCAATTCTCTTTCCAGCTCAGGCTACATTGGTGAGCTAACCCGAAAACTTGTCAGGTAAGAGGCGAGGTGAGTGTATCGTAGATTAAAGACACAGGTAAACAATGAATGAAACTTTTCTGTTCCTTATATCATTATAGTTTTGTCTTGTTTGTAGTTTGATCAACGTTTGTGTAAGCAGTAGATAAGTTAGGGAAGTAACACATAACATTTTAATTATATTTTGCTAAAATGAACAAAATGAACGTGATGACTCAAAAAAAGATTCGTTCATTTTGCTGAACGAGACTCAAAGATCCGAGTCGGTAAAATGATCCGAACTTCCCATCACTATATGAACGTCACAATAGCACAAAAAAATTTGAAGGATATCTGCGGTTTCTGCGAATTTTTGGCAGTTTCAACAAACAATTATCGTTTCTGTTCCAAGAAAAAATCTGAGAAAGACACTAAATTCGCAATATACAAAATGCTACAAAGTACAAATAATGTGTTCCAGTGATGTAGTACACACTAATAATATGAAGTGTGTACCATGAGTGCAGTGCACTATAGCCTACCACTTATAAATCAAGTACTAGACATAATTGCACAAGCAGGATACTACATTACATTTCTTAACACACTACACTGTTTTATACAAAAGGAAGAGCTTGAGTGTTATACCAGTGCACATCATACCAAATTACGGCTCTGACAGTTACGTTAGAGGAGACTTTTTATGATAAATTAAGGTTTAGAAATCATATCAAGCTGTATTTTGCGTTTACATTTACATTTACGTAAACACACCACGACAATAGTGTCCATCAACAGAATACTCAAAAATCAAGCAGGTTTATTTGAGTTTACTCAACTTTGACACTCAAACACGAATCAAAATAAGTGTGAAGTGCACTGTTGGGACACGCTGTTTCCAGACTTTACCAGTACCCATGAATCTTGGTTTTGCTCCTAAGTGTCCATAGCTGGATGTGTCTCTTCATGCTAGTGGAGTAGGTCTAAAGCTTATTTGTCCGACAACAGCTCTACTAAAATATACCAAAATTGTATGGCAGCTTGGCCTCTAGGAGTCGTATGACTCATAACTCATTCAAACTCCACTTATTTTTGTAGTAGCGGGACCATGTGAATGTCAGAGCAAAAATCTAGTGCTGAACCAGCCTGTCTTGTGACATAAGGATGAAATTTTGAAACATTCTGCATTTTTAGTTTCATGTTATGAGATGCGGCAACAGACCCATTTCAAGAGCAAAACAAAGTTCAATTTGCTTGCTCAGCATTGTGGCCACCTATAGCAAATCAATAGCCTGTGTGAATGACCCGTCGTGGTTATGTTTTGAAGGCTCATTCATAATAGCATATAGATGCTATCTGCCCAGTTTCAAACAAATATAGTCTCAGCTATACAATATCTGTATAGCTGTATGTCAAAATTATTATTTTTGTTTAAACTCTCTATACACAAGATCTCATCATTCATTCTGCAGCTGTTTGGCCCCGCCCATTCATGCTGAAGTTTTAAGGAAGGTTTCAGCCCCATGCTTAAAATGAGGAACAATAATAGGTAGCCAATCAGAAAAGAGATTATTTACATACATTAGTCTTCAAGGTTTGATTAAAAACGGCGTATTTAATTCAAAGGGACAAACAGAGGGATATGTTGGAACAAAATGTTACGTTATCCAGACTTAACCCATTATATGTTGGCGTATACATGTGTTTAGTTAGAAGGATCATCAGGTCATGTTCTTTCTGTGTGAAAATATACAAGTTAAACTTACCAGGTTTGAACTAATATGCATTTTGAACTAACGATTGAAGCTCTGTTGCATTTACACTGACCTTATGCTGTATGTGGAAAACATGGTAAACATTTGCATCCTCATCTGATACAAATTGTGCTTAAGGCACTAACTTACTATAGATCATTACAGTGTATATTCTGTGTTAATATGGATCATGCTCCCTCTAGAACATTGTGTGTATTCATGTGTGTAGTCATTTCTCTGGTATGCAGGTAAGAACATAGATACTAAGGAACTCATTCACAGCCTAAGGGAGAGGAGGTGTTGGGACCAGCGCCTTCTCCACTATATAAGGGACAGATCTAAGGATTAGCTCAGAGAAACTCTTCACGCACTTTCATTAACTGTTTTAATACTTAACTATTTACTATTGAAGGAGATTCTTAAAGAACTTTGTGCTTTGGTGTGTGATTAAAAGGAGAGTTGCCATGACACTTAATTAATGCAAGATCTAAACTGACCATGACCAAAAAAATGTAAAGTCCGGAATTAAATTCTGTATCAGTGCGTACAGTTCATTAGGGTTAGTTAATGCCAAGTCTTTACTGATTGAACTATTGGTTTGATTGCTAAAATTGTAGACTGTTGTTCCTGCACACACCCCTGGGATATTTACAGTAATGTTCACCCCTACATAAGCTCAAACAGAAGTGGACAACACCGCACAAAAATCCTAAAATACCACACCAGAAAATGGTGAATATGAGACCTTTTGGTTTATCTTTGTAAATAAAGTCATATTTGAGTTATCCTGAATATTTCTCCGTATGAGCACCTTAAATGCTTAATCTAGATATTTTTCTTATTGGATGGTCATGTGGCGTGACACTTGTTTTTTATTTCAGTTTTGTAGCAGATGATGTAACTTTTTTCATTCAATATTTTAGCAGTGATTTTTGCTTAATTTATTCATTCACAGGGATATTTTATTCACTCTACTGTTTTTTTTTATTTTAATCACAGTTGGCCTATTGTAAACTGAGCAGGTTCGTCCAAACAGTTTTCAGTTTTAAACATAAGTCTGATAAAGGCAGAAATACTTTTTTTTGTTGATGTTTCCCAGCACATGATGTCCATTCTACTAGGAAATCATGAGAAAATTACTGATTAAAAATATGGTGGCACACTAGCTATCTCATCTAACTCCTATTTTGTTCTACATTGTTTTATTACCAAAAATTATAATGAAATCAGGGAACTCCTGAAACTATACCAAATTCCACAGAGCATTTAATGTGTGTGTATGAAAACACTCCATAAATTACACACAAACCATGTATTTGCCGTTATATGTCCATACACACACACTAAATAGTACACACATTAAAAAAACCGGAAAAATCGCATACAATTGTAAAAGCATGTTGATGTCATTTTTACCATTTCTGACACTTTCTTAAATAAGAAAATAAGACTGGCTTTGAAATGACCCAGACCAGGTCTCAAATACAAAACTGGTATCAAAAACTTTATACAGCAAAAGATTTGTACAAATAAGTGAATGTACAAAAATACTGAACCCAAGCAAACTAGGCAGCAGTAATTACAGAAGGAAAACCAAAAGTTGTAGAAAAGTACCAAATTAATAATAAATTTTAAAAAAGCTTTGAAGTTGGCAATTTAACTGCTTTAAGACATGGCGGAGTGGACGTTAGATGAGGAATCTTTTGTCGACCAGAGTTTTTGTGACCAGGTTCCTGCGGCCCAAACCGTTTCGAATCTGCCTGAAGATCTGGATGAATGCACAAACGGAGAGAATGCTTTAAAACAATATCAGTCATTCTTTGCCAGCAAATCAGAGCACCAGAGAAAGCCATAAAGAAACAGTGTCAAAAGTTCCAATGTTGGCAGTCATCCCTGTAAGCTGAAATGTAGCCAAGACATGTTTGGTACATGAGGTTCACTCCTTCAGAAAGAACTGTGGTAGTGGAGAGGCCGAGATGAGGTACTTTTCTAAGCCTGTGATGTACTGAGTTTGGGCCCGATGTACTGTGCAGTTTGTGTCAATTTCAGACTCAAATTGGACACATTCTGTCTAAATGTTTGACCGGTGAACACCTACGTTTTCACCAGTTATGATAAGTAAGACATACATGTATGTTTACTTTGCAATAAACCGATCATCTAAAATAGTATAAAATAGACTTCTAAAAATATAATACTGAACTAGTGACCATCCAGTAACTGGGGAAGTGAGACTGAGATGTGAGAGTGTGTGGCTCTCTTCCTCTTTATGAAGGAATGAAACATTGACCTCAGTGTGGCCTCAAAAATATGTACTACTCTGGCAGTTGATTATTCATTTAAATTGGCCTACAGGAGTCCTGAACATGAGGAACTTTAACAAAAACGTTTTTCCAAAAACGTTAATGTAGAGCTTACCCATGTCACTTTGGAAGTACAGAAAGAATAGAAATTTTAGTCCAATATTAGTCCTAACAACAGCTCTGGGTGTTCTCTAAATTTTGCTCAGTACTACAGGTAATATTTAGAGTAGTTCTTCATCACATTAAAGAATAATGTTCAAATTATCTTTTCTTTTTTTCACACACACACACACACACACACACACACACACACACACACACACACTCTCTCACTCTCTCTCTCTCTCTCTCTCGCGCACACCGACGCAGAGACCTGTCAGGTAGAGAGAGATAGAGTGTAGCCTCAGTTGGGGGCTGCAAGCAACTACACATCCTGCAACAGGAAACAAAGCTTTAGAGAATGAGTGTGTGCACTCTTTACACACCACATACACACATGCAGGAACACATGCACAAACATGCATACTTGCATAGGGCTAAAAGAGAGTGGTGTAGAAAAGACAGGAAGAAAGGAAGAGCAAATCAGGCTTGGCTGGGGTTTGACTTAAGTTTTTGAGGTTTGTCTTGTGAGCCAAACATAGAAAAAAACATGAATTTCCAAATAGTTTAAAGTTTTGGGCAAAAAGCTCATATCTCTGGTGAAACATCGTGTCAGGCTTCAGGTGGTGCAACCATAAACATTCAGTCTGTGGGAAATTTGACTGTTAGAAGTCTGGTTCAATTGACCCCCACTGTGAAGTGCTCTGTTTCGCTGACACATTCTGAGTTACTTTGATTAGATCTGAACCATTTAATTCTGCATAAATTTGGGAAAGTCTGTGGAATTTATCTTACTGACTCACTGTTGTGTTCTAGTCAATTTTCTGATACATTTAGAAATGAATGCTTTTCTGAAGCTGCGTAGCTCCTCTAAATGTGCACCATGTAGCCAGAATGTCAGTACTGTGATTTTACTGCTGCAGGTTGTTCAGTTGTGTTGTAGTGCTCAAGATATTGCGTTTTGTTTTTCAGAATTTCATGCAAGGATCTGAAGAGCATGTTGTGTCAGGTCAACTACCGAGTCCCCAACATGAAGTTTCTGAGGGAGAAACTACCGGTAACGCAAAAGAAAATCACACATCCCTCGTCACCTTCATTTTCTATCTCATTTTCTTTCTTTTTCATCCTAATCTTCTGTCCTGTTATTCTGTGATATTTTCTTGTTCGCTTTGTCTTTTCATCTTCTTTTCCTTCCTAGTTTCCTCTCCTTCTTCCCCTTCATCTTAATATTCGTTCTGCTTATTTTATTTCGTTCTTTACTCGTTCATTTTCTTCTTTTCTTCCTGCTCCTTCATCTTCTCTGTTTTTATGTTGTGTTTTCTGAAGAGTGTGGTGTTGTGTTTCAGGATGGGGAACTGAGGAGTGGTGACGTTTCTTACTGTCACTTTGCTCAGCTGTATCGTAGCCTAATGTTCGACGCACAGAAATTGGTAAGGTATTTGCCTTGCCCCCCTCTTTTTTTTGTGTGTGTGTGTGTGTGTGTGTGTGTGTTGTGGGTGAGGTAAGGTAATCAACTTCTCCCCCACTTTACTGAAAGCCTCTCTGGCTTCAACCTAAGGACCTCAGGCTTTGTGTGTGTGTGTGTGCGCCCCCCCTCTTCTCGGATGGATGCCAAATCAATACTCGTCTGCTTAAAAACCCACAAGATCCCTCTACTGAAAGCCATTAGGCCATGCTGAAACACACATGCGCGCGCGCGCACACACAGCTGAGATGACCTCTGTGCCCAGTGACTAAACTAATCAATCGTGTGTGTGTGTGGTAATCTCTGGTGTATTGGGCTGATTATTGTTGTATGAAATAAATTTGTTCGGAGCTGTAGACTGTATGGGCTTTGTGTGTGTGTGTGTGATTTTTATATCCTGATGTCTTTATTATTAGTCCTGCATACATTTCTTCAGTGTTTTATTATGGCTTTTGTGTGTTTAGGCTTTTGTATATTTAGGTTTGGGTAGGGCTGTTGTGCTCAGTGTTCTCTCAAACTGATCAGAATTGGGCCAAGTTTCATTAGAGACTCAAAAAAATTGCACGTTGCCATGCCTACATGTATATCAATACATTTTTGAGTCATCTTAAAATATTTTTTTGGGGGGGTAATGGGATTATGTGTTTGAGTAGCAAGTCCATTTATGACGCTTCAGCAGAATGTTGATTATAACACATCTTTCTCCACTCCACAGATGGATATATCCTTCCTTCAAAGGTACACACACTGTCTGTCTGTCTGTCTGTCTGTCTGTCTGTCTGTCTGTCTGTCTGTCTGTCTGTCTGTCTGTCTGTCTGTCT
>JBBMFX010063362.1:0-10783 GCA_037832545.1 Rhabdalestes septentrionalis
AGAGAAGTCAATGGAAGAGAAGAGAAGAGAAGAGAAGAGAAGAGAAGAGAAGAGACGAGGAGAGGAGAGCAGAGCAGAGCAGAGAAGAGAAGAGAAGAGAAGATGAAAAAGTGTAGAGAAGGGAAAAGAAGAGGAGAGAAGTCAATAGAAGAGAAGAGAAGAGAAGTGAAAAGGAGAAAGGAGGAGAAAAGAACAGAGATGTGAAGAGAAGAGTAGAGATGAGAAGAAAAAAGAGGCAAGAAGAGAAGTGAAGTGAAAAGAAGAGATGACAAAACAAAACAAAGAGAAGAGAAGAGGTGACAACACAAAAGAAATTAAGGTGAGAGGAGACGAAAAGAGAAAAGAAGAGAAGAGAGAAGTAAAGAAAAGACGACAAAAGAAAAGGAGACAAGAAAAGAGAAAAATAGATAACAGAAGACAACCCAAGGGAACAAAATAGAAGAGTATATAACAGATCAGAGAAGAGTAGGTTAAAAAAAGAATGGACTGCTAGAGGTCTGATGGGAGGAAAATCCTGGTTTACTTACAAAAGATACTCCTTCAACATTCTCCTTCTCTGCTGAGCTGTGGGAAAAGGCCTTTGTTTTCATCTTTCCTGCACAAAAATAGTGACAATTTTATATTTTGCAGACAAAAATACATTCTCGCCATCATGACAGAAAGCACTGGTATGAGACAAGATAAGATAAGATAAACCTTTATTAGTCCCATAAGTGGGAAATTTGCATTGTCAAGGCAAGAAAGTGGACAGAACCAAGAGCAACCAACATTAAACAACAGACTAGAAACTGTAAAGATTCCAAGCGTGACTCATCTTTACATCAGGAAAATACAATAGTGTATTCCATCCGAAGCCACAAATCCCCATAAAACATTTGATTATTACAATGTATCCAAATACCTGCTACTCTGAAGTGCAGTAAAAGGCCAAATCGGAAGAGCACCTACGCTTGCCTCGAGCAGGGAGGACGAGTGATGAGTGCTGACTTTAGACAGTGTCTGGACGCTTTTGTTTGCCAGAAGCAGCGTGTTGAATCATGTCGGTGTTCGGGTACGTCACAGGTTTTATGAGTCTCAAAGGTTAACCAGAACAGAGGTCTGAATCCCCTACATTCAGTGTCTCCACAATCTCCACAGTGCCATAGGCTGGTTTCACCGCTATGCGTTGTCCATTAATGAGAGCTGATGTTTAATAGGAAATTTTGCAGAGTTGGAGAAGTCCCTGTCCCATTACACTACTGTTTGTACTGAATGGAGCCAAATATATTACCTTACCGATAAAAATCATATGGGATGTTCACACACCTCTCACCCATACATACACCGCCACACGCATACACACACATCTCCAGCTCGGTAATCCTTTCCCTTTAAACAGTAAGCTAGAGACACTGTGGGGTAAAGGGGAAACATTTGTGACAAATTTTTATACCTGCCATACTCTAATATAACATTTCCAAAAGATAAGACTAACGATCCTTATCAGTTCCATCTGGCCAAGTGACCTTTTTTAATATGCTGTATGTAACTACCATATTAACTACCAATTATATAACGCACAATAATTTCACTCAGTACAGTTTTGTGTTTTTCCTGCATCTGACAAACATCATCATCAATTGAACAATCCTTTTTTGACCTGAAGTAAGTGTGTAAAGGGTCCTTTTTAAACTGAATTACAGTGAGTAATTAAACAAAAATGTCCAGGACTGGAGAGGGAAATGCTCTTTGTGTCTGAAATGACTTTCATTCTAAAGGAAATGAAGATCTACTCTGGAACGCGAGTGTGGAGGGAGTTCCCAATATGAATATTTTTTTAAATATTTGTCCGAATCCTGTATTGACAAAAACATATTTTTGGGCCTTTCTGAATACAGTATTCAGGTTTGGCTCCACCCCTGTTATCCACTATGCTGTCCAACGAATCAGATCGACACCGTCTGGAGCTTTAGAAATCTGCTAAAATCTGAATATTTCTCCTCCACAATCTTTTAAATATCTGCACTTCTATTGCATTTTCATCTTCATTTATATATTTTTTATGAATTCTTAAAATGTTTACTATTTCTGTTTTGTTACTCTATTGTATTCTATTTCATTTTTATTCTATTCCCGTAAAGCACATTGAACGTGTGTGTGTGATAATGTGCCACTATTTTTAAATTGTGCAGTTATTTTTAAATCAGCATCCCTGTGAGTGTCTGTTAAAGTCCTACACAAGAGCCTCATTCTTATAAGGGACTGATCACTGATTACCTGAATCACATCTTATTTAATGAGGAAAAGTATAAAACACTGCTATAATCCACACTCTCCTCTCACAATAAGACAAGTGGGATGGTAAAACACTACTAGAAGTTCCTCAATGGTAATTATTACCATTTTGAGAGTGAACAAGAGATGGTTTTCTTTTAATTATTCAAGTTCTGTAAACACTGCATCATATCTCTTAATTTGATGTTTTGTCATTTCCTTAAAAGTGATGCTTTAAAGAACAATATTTTTGTTTGGAAACGAGGAGAAATACTGTCAGCTGTTCTTAAAAACTAAGGCAAAGCTGTTCAGTTCTATTATGCACCTATGAAAGGTAAAACCTGAGAAACTGAACATTTCTGCCATTATTTTTTTGCAGAGCTGTACAATCTACACTGGAATATTATGATAGATACACTGTGATACTGCTTTCAAGTTTAAGCAATATATTAGACAGTAGATACATAATAGACATTAGCTACATAATATGTAATCCCCATAAAACAGCAACATCTCTATTCAGAAGAGGCTTCCATACAGTTATTCATTGTATTTTCTACTCTTTACTCACAAAGACCTGACAGTCGCCTGCAGTCGCATTTATTGTGCTATTCAAAAGTTCCTTTAGTCTAATTTTCAGTAAGTGATACAATAAACAATTTATGTACAATACATGTTTGTAACATAAAGTACCTATACTCAGTAAGCATCGTCTCATGAAATCATAAAAGGCTATAAAATACTCAAAATAAAATGAATGTTTTTGATATAGAATTTTATCAGTAATGCCCAGCATTATTTAAATCCTTTTATCACAGTGGGGTGGAGGAGGTAATGACTCAGTCAGCTTTATCTATTTCTTAGTAATTAATACTAGAACAAAGGCAATTATTATATAAAAATGACTTAGATAAAATGTGATTCATTATACTTTTCAAATATATCATGGTATGTTTCCTCCTAGGCGCTCTATGATAAAGTAAAATTTGAGTCCAGAAAAAGCTTCTCATTCCAAGGGATAGGAATAATCTTGAAGCCAGTGTTAAGAGACTAAAACATAGAAAAAGTTATTGGAAAAAAGCAAAAGCACGATATAACTTGACTATAAGATTGTAAGTTACATTTTTAATTATAAGTTACATTTTATTTCATTTTACATTTTGTCATACTTCCATTTTTCATACTGACATTGGAGACATCGTAAGGAAAGTATTTCAGCCTCTCAAACTTGAACATCACTGTGTGGAATCAATTCTAAATCCCTGGAATTCTTAAATGCCTGCAACAGTGGAATTCCTTTCTATCATAGTTTGTTTCAACTTAGATTACTTGGTCTGATTTCTCTTCCTCTGCTCT
This sequence comes from Rhabdalestes septentrionalis, assembly GCA_037832545.1. NCBI lineage: Eukaryota > Metazoa > Chordata > Actinopteri > Characiformes > Alestidae > Rhabdalestes > Rhabdalestes septentrionalis. The sequence goes on from JBBMFX010063362.1 coordinate 3,610, forward strand.
AAAATGACACCAAAGTTTATTTTATGTAGTATTGCTAATGTTTACCAGACACAATTCCCATTTATAAGACAGAAACAATTGACCAAACTGGTGTTAACTGTCAGGTCCGTCAAACTCAAAACAGAGTTATAAATGCTGTTGAACAACAAAAATGGAATAGAATGTTATAATATACATCAGAATTATCACTAAGGAAACATTTAACATAAAAACAAAAATCTGTGTTTTGTTTTGATTTAACACTGCAACCTCAGAGACACAGATAACATGTTGGATATTATCCAGGTTACCTTCAGAAACTTCATTAGTTAATGAATGATTCTCATACAGTGTGACACAGAACCCTGTTAAATATTGACACAGTTAACGGTCTCAAAGGGAAAGCACTGCAGCAATAGGTTAGAGGCCATAGCCTGTTGATGAGGAACAGTTATGACTGTGGACGGCATCCAACTGCAGTCTGCTTAGTCACATTTCTAAACAACATTTCATGTGAAAGCACAGCACTTGCTACTAGGGGTGTAACAATACAGTCAACTTCCAATTTGGTGACAATTCAGGGTGTTTGACAGACTAATGATACATTACATGAACAAAAGTATTGGGATGCCTGCCCATTACACTAACAGTCTTTAATATGGGGTTGCCCCTTTGCAGCTATAACATGCTTTCCACAAGATTTTGGAATTTCTGTGGGAATTTGGGTCCATTAATTCTGCTCCGCATTTATGAGATCAGACACTGATGTTGGGCGAGAAGACCTGACTCGCAATCTCTGTTCCAGTTCATCCCAAAGGTGCTGGATGGGTTTGAGGTCAGGACTCTATGTGGCTAGTCAAGTGCAGACTGAACTCCAACCATAGTTGGAAGCATGGCGTCCAAAATTAAGATTGTCCTTCACTGGAATTAAGGGGCCTAGCCCAAACCCTGAAAAACCGTGTCCTAATATGTTTGTTCACATAGTGTTCACTCAGCAAGGTAAGACTCAAAACAATTCAATTGTCTCACACTATTTCGAATGAATTTTGAATGAAGAAAAATCATGACTGTATTCAGTTTAGACACACATTTTCTAATGAGTTGCTTGTGCAATGTAATAATATAATAATGAAACCATAGCTGGAAGATTGAGGATAATATAACACATGAATACATTGGAACAGGTGGTTGATTAGCACTTTTAAGAAAGCAATTACATGATACATCTTAATTAATATGATTATTTTACAAGATCACAATATTTCAATGCATTGTTCTGCCCTTACCGTCTGTTACTACTGATACCAATATTTGCTGTTAGACCCCAAACAGCAAAAAAATTCACAAGTACTGAATTATAGACTTGCAATCTTTCCAAAATGCAGCATAACTAAATGGTTAAAATGTGAAAAAAAAAAATCATCCAGGGTTGTTTGCTGTGAAATATCCACTGTAGAGAAACGTGCAGGGTCAGAACAGTGATAAGATAAGAACCAGGCGTTTAAATCCTCTGAAAGTTACCTCACAGAACTGTATTACATAAACTGGTAACAGATGTGCCGCTGAAACCTGAGACACTCTTTACCAACAGTTCTGAGGTGAAGTTTTTAATGAATTCAGGGTGGAGATGAACATAAAAGGCACTGTGATGCAAAACCCCAATGAAAATACCATTTTTGGCTTATCCACTATTTTACCATCATTGATACTACATTGTAAAACCTCAGAAGACTCACGTAGATTCACTGTTCATTTTGAATAGCTAATAAAATCTGTATGTGGTGTTTTTTTAGCCTAGTGGGTCGCAGATTCAAATCCCCCACTTTCTGTTATTATTGTGTCCTTGAGCAAGACACCTAACCCTCAGTGTCTCCAGGTGGGCGGTACCTGTAACTAATGAGAAGTTGTCCTGGATTCTCATTCTTATCTAATAAATCTGTTTTTAGTCATATGACCTTTGCACTAAATTAAACATCTCCTGTCCCACCGTAGAGAGTTGCTTCAGACATTTTTAATGGAGGACATGGATTTGTTTCCTACGTCCACATGTAAAAATAATCAATCAGCAAAATTATCTGGGTTCAACCCAATTCCAAGTTAAGTCAAATAAGTCAAATAATTACTTTATGCAAACTTCAGTCCAGCAGAATCAAAAGCAATTTCAAAAGCAAACTATAAAGCAATGTCCATTTAAGATTTTTAGGAATTCAACAAAGAGGTTGAAGGGGATCTTAATATTAGCATTTTAAATACAATATTCAGAAGGTTACAGAAAAAGGAGTTGGTTCCGTTGAAATAAGACAAAACAAGTCGCACTTTGGAAAGGTTATTAAACATTTCTACAGTAAGGCTAAATTGTTATACAACATAGTGTAATTTTTATACAACATAGTGTGGCAATAGTATATTATTATTTAATGATGCCAGTAGATTTTTGTTTCACATTATAACTGAACAGAATGAGCAAAATTAGATGTACTTACACACTAGCAAATAACAGTTTATTAATATAGCTGTAACGTTAATAAACTTTATTGCAAGCATTACTTGAACTGTAACAAGGCCCTCAACTAATTTTTTTTTACTAGACATTTTCTTACATTCTTTATTCCATAGGGAACTTGCACAGTATCTCTAGCAATTTGATGTCTGACTAATTTGCATGCTTTCACACAAGAAAACACATCTGTTTTGCTTTTGGTTATATTCCTTTAATTGAATTTATGTTGCTAAAGGGCCCACCTCATGGGAAAGTTTCATTGTTTTTTTTAAATAATCGGGTCTGATTTTGTACATTAGTAGAGTTCACAGTTTGAGGTTCCTGTCTTGTTACTGAATTGTATACCCACCCATTCACACAGGGCAGCCAATCAGAATATAGCTGTACTTTAACCACATACACACACCTTGCATTCTAATGTAAACTTACTAAAACTAAGGAGCAAAATATCATCAGCATTGTAACAAAACCAGTACTGACAAAATTGTCAAACAGATAAGACATAAGAGTATTCCAGCCTGTAATGCAGCATCTTACCTGTAAAGTGGACTAAGGTAGATCATCTCTGCTTTGATGAGATGCTTTTACTTTCCAATCATTCTGTTTTTTCCATGTGACACCTCATCCTCCCTCCCACCCCCCCAAAAAACCAAACGCAGTCCAAGTACCTCCCACTTCGTACATGTTCCCCCCTCCGTTTACCCTCCAAGGTGCAGAACATGCTGGTAAAAGTGAATCAATTTGAATCTAAATGAAGGAGATACAAGTCTAGAAAGTTTGGAAACTTACTTGGCTAGTTGGATTGAAAAGTGAATCTGCCTTTCTGTCTTCTTCTCTGTGGACATGAATAATGTTCAAGCCTTGCAGTTTGCTTGGCAGAGCATGAATAACCAAATCTATTTATGAAAGAACAAAAAGAGCACTCTGCATCCTGAGCAAGCTGGGGACCACGTGAACAGAAGTTTTCTCCTTGGGCAGCTTTTTCAGAGCCAGAAAGGCCTGGCTGTAGACTAAACAGGATTTCCAGAGGAAAACAGACACTGAGATTAAAGAATACAGCAAGACTAGACCCTGTATGCCTTCTTTCATTTTGTTTATAATAAACTGAGACTATCACGTTCATAAATGGTAAACAGTGGATTAGACCTTTTCTCTGCAAAAAGTAACCCCTTACATACATTAGACCTTTAAAGAGAAAAGTTTGAGACTCTTGATTCTGGGTTAGATAAAGATGAACATATTTGAGTGGTTTATTTAAGGATCCGAGGGCAAAAGCAAACACACACACACACACATACACACACACAGTTCTTTCATGTGCACTATATTTCATATAAAATACACAGTGATGTTGCACCAGAAATAATGTGCATCATTCAATATGTCAGCATACCAAGACATTCTGGACTTTGTGGCAAAACGCTGGTTTGCTGTGAAGTGTCCTAACAGCAACACTGGGCTTGACATTTATACCACTAATAATGGCAGTTCCAAATAAGGTAGAGCGACCCAAATCCACAGGTCATTGGAGAAGTGTTTCACATACATTTGTACCAAACTTGGAGCTAAGAAATCAGTGACAAAAATATTCTCAACTTTTACTTCGTCCTATTGTCCCAAATGGAACATTCATGAAAAATCCAAACTAGTCAAGAGTATTCACAACATAAAGCCCTATTTTTTAAAGACAGTAATGATGGCAATAAAGTATACCTTATTTTGAAGGAGTGAAGTTCCACACATTTCCACATTTCCCATCACCCATCACCCTGTTTCTATGAGGGTTAGATTGACAGTTATGACAGAGGCGCCATGGAAATGTGGAGTATGCGGAGTTCTTGTCAAGTTTTGCCTGTCAAACTTCTGCAATGGCATCTGAATTTGGGTCAGTTGCACTGTAGAACTGAGAAGAGTCGAATATTGATTCTTGCCTTCACTTGGAGAGAAGCAAGAACACATAAAATCTGACCACATCATGGTAATTTAATTCACCAGAAGAAAGATATGAGACTTGATTGCGTGCACATAGTTTCTCTCAATAATAATGTCATTTGGAATTTCATAAAATAATCCTAAAATATTAGTCAACTGTCTGTAATTTACTACAGGTGCATGGGAGCAAATACTGACTTCCTATAACTTATAGACATGGAGAATTAAACCTGGTATACTGGGCCTATATGGTCATAATCACTGTACATCAGTGTCTGGTACAGGAACTGCACTGTTTTGAACTGTAACTCTGCAGCAGATAGTGACAGAGGTGGAGAAGGTTATCAGTGTGCCCCTGCCCTCCGAGGGATATTTTCCAAACATGTTCTTGTAAACGAGCCAGGAACATTGTGAAAGACTGTTTCCACCCACTACACGGACTCTTCTCTCTTCTACTGTCTGGCAAATCGTAGCGATGCTTCTGTCCTGGTTCTGCACGACTGTGCAACATCTTCATACCACAGACCTTCAGAGCCCTGAATGCACACAGATGCACATAAATGCATATAAATGCTAATTCCTGGTTGACAAGCACATTTCAGTGAACTACCTCATGTTATGCTATTTATACTGTTTGAAATGTCTGTAGTTATTTTTATACTGTTTTACAACATACTACACTCTAAACTCATTTCATCACACTCTACTCTGGAAAACTAAACCTTACTGTTTATGATTCCTATGTGTGTTAATATGAGCTTGTATTAATTTGTGTTTTGATTCTGTGAATGTCCAGATTGGAGAGCGTGGTCTGAACCTGTCTGGTGGTCTGGGGCAGAGGGTCAGTCTAGCGAGGGCCGTCTACTCCAACTTAGATATCTTTCTACTAGACGACCCTCTGTCTGCGGTCGATGCCCACGCGGGCAAGCACATTTTCGTGGAGCGCATCAAGAAGGAGCTGATGGGGAAGTCTGTGATTCTGGTCACACATCAACTTCAGGTAAATGCTGTTGAATGACAGCTACTTTGTCAAAATCCTTGTCATGTTTTAGCCTTACATATATGAAGAGCAAATTTTTAAAATCCCTATTTTTTTGTGGGAACACTATATTTGCCATATTTTTACATCACTTCTTTGTGTGCAATAGTATAACCGACCAAAACTCATTCAGTCCTTGCATAATACACAATACATGATAAGGTGAATTTCCAAAACTCCCTCAGTCCACTCTCGCAATCCCGATATGTATTTACTTACTCAGGTCTCCCATGCGGTAGATCATACACAGTCATTGACTCTATGCTGTGTCATGTAAAAGCATATTAAAATTAAACATGTACATAATTTTGTGACATTGAACTTCTATATATTTACTTTTCATTATAATTTTTAATCAAATTTGCTCAAAATACAAGGTGCAGGAGCTGCACTTCAGAAACATGCATTGAAAAATGACAAGTAACTGTAAAATTCCAATTAATGTATTTCCTGTAAGAACTACTTCCCAATGTGTAAAACAAGAAAAACATGATGTTCTGGGGGGGGAAGCTTTTGGACTGAGTGAGTTTTGGAAATTTGCTCTTCAATTATCTTCAATTAATGCACTTTACTATAACCCTGTCTACTGCCAGCACATGCACCCTAATGACCAGTCATTCTTATAATTCTACACTGCTATCTGTCCTCTGCAATAAGAAAATGTTTCCAGTGCAACATATGTACATGTGCAATAATATGTATACATAATGCAATATTTTAATTTTGGTAAACTAAGATTCACATCCCACTCAGACTGCTATTATTTGGCTACATTGTCTATATATTTATTGTAGTCTTCTATCATCCCTGAAAAACTGTTTAATGCTGTAACTGCCTCCTGTTCAGTAATCAGAGTTATAGAGCAATACTCATCACACCTGAAGGTTTATGTAATGTCTGTTGTTGGCTATTCATTGTCTGTCTGTTGTGCTCGATCTGTTGTAACCTGCACTCTGTTAAATGTTGTTTGGTGCTGTATGTTGCACCGTGGTCTAGGGAAAAATGTTGTCTCATCTCACTTTGTATGTGTGCACAGTCGCTGATGATACTAATGTAACCTTGAACCTCAACCACAAAGCTTCTATGTTTTCCTCTGCCAAACACTAAAGCTTACAGCCCCACCCAATGGTCATATTATGGCAGCAAACATCAGAATCGTAGACTAATCTTGAGGGACCTGCATTTGCCAAAATTGTATCATCTTTGTCTTGAACCCCCCCCTCATTTATTTCTTGCACTCTCTTTATTTGAGCTTTTGTCTTGTCTGCACTTGTGTTGCTCCATGATCCTGGAAGAACATTATTTTATGACAATAAACCAGCTATATTTGATTAAATTTGTCCTCCAAGTGACTTTTTAAAAACTATTTTACATATACTCTATATTTATATTTATCTTATATTCATATAGTTCCTACAACCTCATGTGCCCTCCCCCCACTTGGGGCCCTGGTAATTTAGTCCCACTTTTCACCCAACTATGACGCCCTTGGTCGTTGGTCGATCCCCAAGACCGCTAGGCACCTCTGAGGTTCCCTGAGGACGGTACCGTCCCCACACACTGATCCTCAGTTTATGGCTGCCGCTGCTTCACTTGGTGAATGGGTTTAAATGTAGAGGAGGAATTTCGTGTTTTTCACACTGTGTGCAGTGGTGTGTTCACGTATGACTGATCGATCACTTTCACTTTTAGATACTCCGCTTCATACGCTCCATTTCAGGAGT
>JBBMFX010063389.1:0-10781 GCA_037832545.1 Rhabdalestes septentrionalis
ACCTGGCCATATTAAAAAGAGTGCGCCAATTGCGTTTTGCAGTACCATTTTGGTGTGGTGAGTATGGTGCTGAGGCCTCATGCCTGATTCCATTTTTGCTAAGGAGTGCCTGATACTCATTTCCCATAAACTCGGTTCCATTGTCTGACCTGATACATTTAACTTGTTACCAGTTTGGTAAATTGAAGAGATTATGTCATTTTCATGTAGTTAGGAGTGCCACTACTAATTTTTTAGGGGGTATGCAACAACAACTATGGCACCCCTCAATTTTGCACCCCCCCAAAAAAATAGAAAAAAGAAAGAAAAAGGCCCGTTTTACAGTTCAGTTACTGATTTTTTTTTACAGATTTCAATTTTGTCATTCACAATGCACACACAACATTCCATTCAATTTGATAAAGAGCTTTTAAATCCTACTACTCCCCTCCCCCTCACTCCCCCCTTGCTCCACTGGGGTGAACAAGCACTGTTGAAATATCGCTGGTAACATCGCTGGTCATATCATACTGCCAGTGACCAGGCCCTACTTTTCTGAAATGTTTTAAACAGCATATTTCAGGCACAAGAACAGTTTTAAAACATAAATGTCTACTATATTTTTTGTCGTTCCCTTGTTTTGGCGCCCTCCCTGGCGATGCCCCCATATACACCGCATATACAGCACACCCCATTTTTGCGCCAAGAATCCACGCCTTTCTCAGCACGAAAGCTACACAGATTCTCGTCCAGTCTCTGGTTATCTCCAAACTTAACTACTGCAACTCTCTACTGCCTGGACTTCCCCGAAGTAACTAAACCACTTCAGCTGATTCAGAATGCAGCCGCAAGGTTAGTCTTCAATGTTCCTATGTTCACTCACACCACACCCTTGTTAAGGAACCTTCACTGGCTCCCTATTTCTGCTTGCATTAGGTTCAAGTCCTAACACTTGCTTACAAAGCCATGAATGGTCTGGCATCCCCATACATAACAGCATTGATCAAGCAACGTACCTCTTGTCGTCCTCTCAGGGCTTCAAGCACAGCTCATCTTGAGCTTCCGCTGCTCAAAAGAAGAGGGAGACATGCATCAAGACTCTTCTCAGTCTCAGCCCAACAGTGGTGGAATGAACTCCTCTTCCTATCAGATCTGCAGGTTCTCTTGCTGTCTTCAAGCGCTCCCTGAAGACCCACCACTTTAAGGAGCACCTTGGTGACTAACGATGTCTTTCATCTCTCTCACTTCACTTGCTTAAAATTCTAAATTTAAATGAATTTTTGCTATTTATGACAAGGACTGATGCTAATTTAAGAAATCAAGTTGGTGAAAGCTGAAAAATATTTTAATATATATTCATTTTATAACATTTTGGGAGTGTAAACAGGAGGTGGCCATTTTTGGCCATGAGGGCGCTGAGTGTGATTTTTTTAAAAACTTTGCTTTCCCTGCAAAAAATAAACATTGCATAATAATCAGTGTTGTTGTTAATCAGTTATGTATCTCAGACTGTAATATTAGTAACACAAGAAAATCCAGTAGCATTGAGAATATATAACATTTGCACTTTTGAGGTTGTTTTCTAACAAGTGTATTGTACAAACAAACTGGTATTTGAAGGATAAAAAAAAAGAATGGACATTTCATACTTCTGACAAGTACTGATGTTAATTAAACACTTTATGCAGTAAAAATAGCAAAAAAGCATAAATATAATTAAAATCACTGACTTAATCTGTTGGTGGCCATTTTTGGCCACGAGGATGCTGAAAGGGTAGCAAAAATGAGGTCAGCCAGAGGGTTAATACTACTATTGAAATAATAGTCTTACTACTATTGACTTTCTTTGACAGGTGTTGTTTAGGTACCATTTAATAGGTGTTGTTTAGGTGTAACAAGCATGCACTATCGTGATCAGTGCCGGATCTACCATTGAGGACACAGAGGTCATGTCCTCAGTATTTTTTCCCGAAATTTCTAATTAGTCAAAGCTGAAATCCAGCGGTGATGGTCAATGCCAAACACAGAACCTGGTCCGTGTCCGAATCCATATGTCGTCTGTATTTTCTACCAATTGAATTCACATTCTCCGTCTAATATCGAGTGAAATCTCCACCTCTATCTGTCTTTGCAGGCAGTGGCACTTGACGTCAAGTTTCGCTACAGATTCAAAGAGTGGGGAAAGCTGGCAGACTGATTGTTGTTTTTTTTCACGTAAGCTAATACATCCTAGTGTGGTTTTGAGGGAAATGCAGACATGAAGAAGAACTTGCTTTAAACTAAATTAAGTTTTAAAAAGCCAACAACAGAAGGGCAGGGAAAGAGTAGGAGAGAAGATGATTCTGTGTGTGTCAGTAGAATTGTGAAAATAAAAATGTGTGTCTTCCCAATTTATGGTATTTCTTTGTATTTATTTGTTTGTGTGTTTGGGGGGTTTGAAAAATGACCTCTGTATTTGAAAAATCCTGCCTATGGCCCTGATATTGATTGAATTGTGGATGTTGACGTAAGTTTAGCTTTACAGGTCTAAGATACAGACGTGGACTACTTGAGCACCGATGTATGTCACTCTGGAGCAGAGCGTCAGCTAAATACCGTAAATCTAAATGTAAATATTTAAGTTGCAGGGGGTGTTTGAGCAGGAAAATCACTAGAATCTGCAGAATGGTGGAGACAAGGCCTTGGAACCACTTGGAGCAAGCATGACCTAAGACATGTAGTAATTCAACACTGTCAACACTGGTAAGACAAAGGAGATGATAGTCGAGATGAGGAAAGAGAGGAGGCCTCATCAGCCACTATGTTTCCGGGATCTTCAAGTAGAGAGGGTGAGTAGCTTTAAGGACCTGGGCGTCCACATCAGTGAGGACCTCATCTGGACACTGAACACTACACAGATGGTCAAGAAGGCTCAACAGCAGCTGTACTTCCTGAGGAGGCTGAGGAAGTTTGGTATGTCAGCCAAGATCCTCAGCACCTTCTACAGCTGCATTGTGGAGAGCACATTGACCAGCTGCATCACTGCATGGTATGGCACCACCACTGCTATGGACCGAAAACGCCTGCAGAGAGTGATAACAACTGCGGAGAAAATAATCAGGACTCCGCTGCCCTCCCTGCAGAGCATCTACCAGCGCAGAGTCAATGGGAGAGCTGCCTCCATCCTCAAAGACCCCACACACCACCAACATAGACTGTTCACACTCCTGCCCTTGGGACAAAGGTTCAGAAGTGTGAGATCTAGAACCTCCCGACTCAAAAAGCCCTTCTTCCCCACTGCCATCAGACTCCTGAACAGCTGACCTACCTCATACTGTCATTTTGCACATTAGGTCATTTTGTATATTACGCTCCTTTGCACATCAATCTACCTCATAATTTTCTGCTCCTTTGCACATTTCTTCACTGAAATTGCACAATTGATATTTGTTTCACATCTGCACACACTTAGTCTTTATTTATCCTTTATTTTATTTATTTATTTTTTAATATTTATATATTTTAAATTTAGTCTTTAATCTTTAATTTGATCTTACTTTTACTTATTTACTTTTCACTTGACATTTGTTTGTGGACAGGAAAAAAAAGAATTTCATTGCACAGAGAAATGCAATTTCTTTTGTACAATTACAATAAACGCTTTGAATCTTGAATCTTGAATCTTGATTTAGTGAAGAGCAATCAAAGAATTGCTGTGAAAGTTCAGGAGGTGCAGCAAAGGGAGGTGGCCCTTGAGGGAATGGTACTGGAGGCAGAGAAAAGGAAGATGGCTCTGGAAGGTGTTGTACTGGAAGTGCAGAAATGGGAAATGCTTTGTTGGGGTGTAGTAGTGGAAGCAAAAAAAAGTGAGATGGCCCTGGAAGGAGTAGTACTGGAGGCACAGAAATGTGTAATTGTGCACATTTTTTCAACTATTAAATCAGTGATATATAGTACAGAAGAGTTTTATATTTAAAAAAAAGAAGACAGAAGTAGCCTACTGAGAAAATTTGCTACAATACATGACAAAATTATAAACCAGCAGCTCAGACTAACTTCATAGGGCGAGAAGAAATAAAATGTATCAATGGCAGGTCCTTTAAATCAATGTTTCTCAACATTTTCAACATTAAGGCCCACCTATCTATCACAGCATGTTGCGAAGGCCTACTTGGCCACATTAGATGATATTAAATAACAAATTGTGAACCAATCTCAAGCCTCGATTTTAGATTCGCAGCCCAATCAAAAGCCTTCGCGACCCACTGGTGGTCCCCGGTCCAGTGGTTGAGAATCCAGGCTTTAAATCAACAAATACTGGTTATGTTTACCACCATAATTATAAAGGGGGTGTAGATGACTGATGAGAGTGAGTTGATTTCTTTGAACCTGGTTTTCATCTGTATCACCAAAATTGTGGCTTTTTTAAAGATAAGATTCTATCTTATATAAATTCATGTTTACTTTTGCCACGACCTGACTCTTCGTCTTCATATCCCACGAGTCTACCTCTGACGTGTCACAGGTGAGGGATTTTTTTAGTCCTTGCACTGCTGACATGTACTTATCTACAACAAAGTCGAGATAACTCAATCACAGGCCTTAAAAGGATGGTGTGTGGTAAATCTACCCATAGCCTTGTAGTTTGAGGTCTCCCAGTGCTGCTGGTAAGAGGAAGAGTGAGAATATTTGGCATAACAATAATATGTGATTCAAAAGTGCATACACACCACACGATGCCCTGGCCAGCTTGGGCCTAGCATCTCAGCACACCACACAGCTTTGTTGATGTGGTCATTACTCATATAATTTGGTCAAAATGAGAAGCCATCTTGGTTCCAAGAGAGCAGTACCACAGACACAGGCCTCTTCTCATCAAAATATTGCACAATATAAAAGATTATTTGCAAAAATTGAGACAGAGCATTAGACACGTGGAGTTCCAATGCAAACTATTCAACAACTCTTAAAAAATAATCAGATTCTTCAGTTGATTGATATGGGTCTGGCTAATAAACACACAAAGGAAAGCCTCATTGAGCCCTATCTAACTGTGAAGTTTCATGGAGATTTTTGGTAGAAAGGCACAAACAGGTTTCGTGGGGGCACTAAAGTATTGGTACACCCAGGCAAGGTGAACGGCTAAAAACTCTGGATCGCCCGGGCAATTATGTTACACAAGGAGTCATTGGAAACATGTCACTGAGCCCTATCTAACCGTTACATTTCTCATTAAAGTGTAAGAAATTTTTTTTATATTTAACATTTTGATTTGATCAATAAAGGCAAATCCTCCAGGTTGGTGAGGGAATATCACAGCACGCAGTCCCACCCCCTGCGAAGTACCAGCCAATTGTAATTGATGGGTGTGGCCAGTTTGTGTATATCATGTGTTTGTAAAAGCAACATTTAGATGTAACATTTAGATGTAAGGTTTAATATTAAGAATCAAGATTTACATTTAAAATGTAACCTATAGATTTAGATTTAGCTCTAAATGTGTGAAAATTGTGTGAACATTGCACTAAATGAGGAAAAAATTACACCTCAGAATTTTTACAAACAGCACCTGATAAATATAAGCCTTAGCAAATTGTGATTAGTACTTTGTCTGTCAACATTACATTTCAAAAATGACCATTGTTGGTTCTATGGTTTTTAAACAAATCTACGTATTGGTAAGAATTTAGGACATTAGATTAACTTACCATAACAAAATCTGGGGCTGGAGGGGGAGCTCAGTAGTACAAAAAAGGTTCTGTTTGCCTCGTATCCTTTTCAAATACATCTTACTAGTGTCATGGACATGCTCCACTGATGTAAAAAGTAGAATGACTATATTTCCCACCCTAACCACAACTAAGTTCAAACTAACAGCTGAATGCCATCCTACACAAATATTAGAAACTGCTAGCCAGCTGATTAAAGTACATATCTGCTATTTCATAGGCAAGAAACCTAGTGTTTGGTAAGGATGTGAGATTGGGATGGATGCAAATGTAATACACATTTATGTGCAACTGCACACACTTTTTGGCAAACATGGATTGTTCTAATAACTGTGAGACACAGTACGGATGTTCAGAAGGTCAGAAGGGAATGGATTTATCTGAAATGCTCCCTCATACAACATAGATTCCATCATGACACTCAAGAATATTGTCAATCATACAAACGTCACCTGCAATGACAAACACATGGTCTCCTGTTGAGACCTGGATAGTCTACTGGTCAGTAACCAGTTGACTGTATTGCACTTTAACCTTTTTATAGGCAAGCCCATTTGGAACTGGTGGAACAAAGTGGTGCTTATTTAAAGACACTGACATTCTATCAGTGACTTGATTAATACATAAGGGCTCAGACAGTCAACACAGCATTTGTTTGAGGGGAGGTTTGTATTTTCTTTAAAAAAAAATTTTTTGGAAGGTGATGAATCATGTCGCCACATTTTCTGAGTAGGGCGGAAAGGATTATTCGAGCAACTCAAATAATATGAATACAAAAAATATTCAAGGCAAATTCTGTGTGCATCTCCGGTATCGCTGTATCACATGGACTGATTTAACTGACGCTCATTTCAAAGATTATAGACGCCGCATTTATCTTACTTTTTGGAAATGGCGGAACATGAAGAATCCGGAGTGTGTAAAAGGCAGCAACTGTCTAAAGTGTGGGACAGTTTTAAACTGCATAAGGCAGACAACATAGTGCAGGGTATACACAGGAAAACGGACCTGGCCTACTTCAATAGTACATATAATGAACTACCTTATGTAAGGGGAAGGCTTGTTTTAACAGGTAACATTTCAGCGTGTGTGTGCACCACGCAGGCGGGCAGGTGAAGAGAGAGTGCATTTTCTCTTGCTTCTTATCATAATTCACTCATAACACAGCCTAAAAATAATTACAGATACTGCACGTTCTAACAAGCCCTAACAATCAGTTAGCAATCTAAAAACCTGTGACCTTGTAGAGGCTCCGAGCCGCGTGGAGAAGTACAGTTCACTTGTGGCCGCTTTTAGTTCAGGTGCTGCAGCTTTACTCTACTCTACCTACCGACCTCATCTGGGCACAGCTGGAAACTGAACTGTACAGTTTAATTTGGGTTATTAGTACTACTTTATTTTCAGACAAGCTATTGCAGGGTGTACATACCTTTTTCCTTTTTTTTTTTTAGATAATACTAAGGACAAATAGGCTAACCTGTGTTTGTGAAATTGTATTTCAGAGTTTTTTCATGACAATCATAAGTGTTTGACAGAAAGGTCCATTAACTGGGCTTAGTTCTGGAGCCAATAAGCCAATGGGTTTAAGGTTTGATCTAATAAGTGCTGAGTTTGAATAAAAGCCTTTTTTTGTGAGGAATTACTTGCTTGCTCATTTAAGAGGCCTTTCATGTTGCATAACACTCTTAATGTAGTTGTTTAAAAACACAAAAATATAATTGATCTGATTACTCAAAAAATCGATGAAAAAACCCCCCAGAATACTCGATTCCAAAAATAATTGATAGCTGCAGCTCTTATCCTGAACCAAATGTACTAATTACTGTATACTGTATACAACTGCGTCCTAGCCATACATCTGGCTAAATTGGGTAACAAACATTCAAAGCAATGTGTCTGCATACTGCCAGTGCAACGAGGATAAGCTTGAACGGATTACAATGGCAATGCCAGAAAACAGCAGCATACACTGTTTAAAAATATTTGTATGAATGCAGAATGACAGGCCATAGGTACAATAAAACATCCGAAATTCTGTCGCTTTCCATCTATTTGGGTCCCTCAATGTTCTGGGTTTTCTTGCAAATTCCAATGAAATTTGATTGAGCACCTCTGTTAAACAGTCAGACATCTGGTTAACAGTATATGCGTGTAAACAGAATGTAAGAGCTCCTCCAAGCCATTTGTGACTGGCTTGAAGGCCTGGTACAGTTTCTGCTTAAACAAAGACAGTATGCCGATGCAATGATAAAGTCCTTAACGTCTCTTCTCTGCATTGTAAGTGGTCTTAGTCTAAAGGAGGATTTGTGTATCCATGGGGAGATTAGAATGTTAAACCCTCAACAAGCCTGTGAGAGCCACTAGAGAAACTTAAATGTTGAGTCCAGTTATGCAGACTGTCACCTAGAGAATGGGTAAAAAAGTAGAAGCTTTCAACAGGTTTTGGAAAGAACAGAATGTCTCATCTGAATCTTGGTCTGAGTCAGACTCTTCTTCAGGCAGATCCATTGTAAAGGACTGCTGGTCAAATGTCTCCACAGTCTTCTCATCTAACAACCTCCCAATCTCCTCTCCCTCCTCCATATCACTCTGCTTATTCTCCTCCATATCACTCTACCTATTCTACTCTGTGTCACTCTTCCTATTCTCCCCCACACGTCACCCTGCCTATTCTCCAAGACCCTTGCCCTATATCCAATTTGCGGCTATGGAAACCGAATTAACATTTAATAGCAAGACTGGATTTATTCATCTGTAATTCAGCTCTTCCCAGTAAAAATGAACATTACAGATATCCAAAATTATGTTCTTCCTATCTACAGTGAACACAACAGATATCTTTAATACAGTTCTTACTCGTCAATTTTATTTGCCCTTTTGAGTAATGTAAAGTTATTTTATATATTTATTTTCTTTAAATTAATGTGTGTGTACTTCTATGTTCTAACATGGGTGGTTGGCAAAATGCACAAAAAAAAAAATATTGACCATATAATAGGAGTTTGAGTTTTACATCATCTGAGCTTTAGGCGTGTCGGGTCCAGGCCTGAGGGGAGGTCTGAGGATCGAGCCCCCGCCCAATCCTCCCCCCACCCCCCATTTGTGCCCATGTCCGTCTCTCAAACCCACAGCAGAAACACAATAGCCTGTTCCGTATAAATGAAGAAAATGTAACAATTTAACAACTACCTAACTGCCAATGCAAATACCTTGTTCTAAGCCTGTTGGTGTAATCAATGCCATGTTTGTCATTTCAATCTTTATATATCAGCAAACTGCTTTTGATGATGAATTAAATTTGTCATAATACTGTATCAAACAAATGGAGCAGGAGCTGGCTCCAAAGGGCGGGCACTTTGCCCCCTCTGATCTTTACCTCCCCATCTCTAATGCTTCCCTCATCCAGCTCGATCGCACCAACATACAGGTAGGGCTTTGAGGTGCAGCTGCATCACTGGGATACAGGGGATGTGTTTCTCTGTTTCCTTGTGGCCACCTGCATCTCAATTGTACATCACAACTTAGACACTCCCATTACTTTCTCTCACATGACACACACATTTAGGGCTTTGGGGGTGGGCACACTGAATGGCCTCCAGAGGGTGGGCTGTTCATTCAGCCTGACCTCTGGTACCCACTTCTCAATTTTAATTGCATGTAGACACTGAGGGCTCTTGGGAGGAGTGTTATGCCCCTCCCCTGTTTTAAAGCACTTTAGATCAACACAGAACAACACCACATCTGAGCCGGCGAAGGGAAGCCCGGGGTCTTTTTTTTCCCCAACCCTGTTCACTGTACACTGTCCGGGGCTGGAGGCGGAGAGGATGAGCTGGGCTAGTGGTCTTCTCTCACACAGGTGTACACACAGGTGCTCACAGACACACACTGTCTTGTTCTGCTGTTGCTTTTAAACAGATGTTAATATTCTTGTTCTGTGTGCCGCTCAAAGCTCAATAATATTTAACATATAGTATTTACTGTGATTCATACAGATGTTGGTTTTTGTTTTCTCCTTTTGTGTCAACAGGTATGGATGCAGTTGGTTGTTTGGTTTGTTTTCCTTCCCTTGCCCTATCCTCATTCTCTCACTTTTTTATCAGTTATTTTTTTCACTCTTCTGCTTTCCTTTCCCCCCTCCCTCTGTTGACTCAACACCTGGTCTTGGAGGAATGTTGTTTAATTTCACTGTGTTCTACTTAACCTATTTGATTTAAAAGCTACTTAGTGTAATTTTAGAAGATTTTAGAGGTCATTTCATACTGATAAGATTTAATAATACTGCTATATCATGTTAGGTAAATATGCATGAGTCTGTCTGGCACATAAATCTACAAAGATACGTGGTGCTCAAAAAGAAATGGCTGCTTTGTATTTAAGATGCTCTCACATTACAGGGTTAAGGAGGTTACTTATTGTTGAGTGTGTTTTCTGGAAGTAGAGAATGGGTAAAAAATGAAGAAGCTTTTGAAAAGAAAAGAATGTTTTAAGGGAGGAGTAGGATGCCAGAACAAAAATGTCATCTAGAGGAGGGGAGGCTGGAATCAGTCAATGAATAAATTAGTCATTACAATTGTTATGTACACTTAATATGAAGCACCTACTTAAGCTGGATTCCTGCACACAATGTTACAGTCAAGCCTTCTGCATCATATTTCTGTGTGTGGTAAATCAGCTTTTGTGACTGTTAAAAGGGGTTAAATGTTGTGTAAACCAGTCATCACTTAGTATTCATGTATGCATCTTTATTCATTTATTTACAGTTAAATAATTAAACATTCTTAAACATGTCACCACCGACCAAAGGCGTAAAACAAAACACAGTTTTATTATAATGTTTTATAGTAGCACTGGACATATTGAACCACCACTTCAGTTTTCCTGTTTATCTTACTGGAAGACAATCATGGCCCAAAACAGCTTCTGCCTCCACAGATAAAACAGATGGGCTTGAGGTGGATATTTTGTGCTGCCTTACCTCCCAAGCATTGAGGGGGGGTGACTTGAAAGTCATCGCGCAACTGACCAGAAACAAAACCTGGTCTGTAGTCATTCGCGCATTGTTCAAAGGCTATAATATGGAGGCCTGAGACGTGG
>JBBMFX010063428.1:0-24706 GCA_037832545.1 Rhabdalestes septentrionalis
ACTCAGTCCTTGCTTGAAATTCCGAGGATCCTTGACATTGGAACAGTCCTTCGACGGATGTCGATGACGTAGCATCCGCGAAATTCTGGCTTCCGAGGATCCTTCCTTGACATTGAGAAACGCCGAATGTTCTACTACTGCTTTTAAAATTAGGTGTATGAAAGCTCACATATTTGTCAAGTGTTCTCATATAGCACACTTAATCATCACACATATTGCAAACTGTTAACAAAAGAATGGGGTTTTCATAAGGAAATCTTTGGCTATTACAGTGCTAGAGACTTCTTGAGACAGGCCACCTCTACATAATTGTTTTCTAATTAAGGTTCTCACTAATTAACCCTTCCTGGTGTGTTAGAGCAGAGAACACACTCAGGAGTCACAATTTAGAACCACTGGTTTTGGTTTAACAAGTACATGCGAGAAAACGTAAGCCCCTGAGTGCATGCGGGGCTATCATGTAGTGTTAGTAAATAGAGGAATGTTTTCTGTGTCAAAACTACAGTTTGTTCCCTTTTCATCCTGTGAAATGTCACTCTAAATGGGGGTCAATCTTGTAATCATCATACTCTCCAGGCGCCTTCAAGCGCCACTACTTAATTCATGCAAGGGCTCTGTCTGGCTTCTGGTCTCCAGAGATCACTGCAAAACATAAAACACAGAATTTTCCTTAACACAGTCAGCTGGGTCATGATTAGAGCCCACATACTGCACACAGGCTTTTCTTTTTCCGTCCCAAAGTCACGGCCAGTCAGAGTCAGAAGCCCATCAACAGCTGTGTCCCCATTACCTTAATAATGTGAGCTCCAACTATGTGACCACATAAAAATAATGATGTCCCATGCAGAGTTCTTCCCACACCTAAAGGGGAATTCCACCCGAATGAGGACTTTCTTCTTTTTCCTATGTGGGGTCTGGGAAAAAATATCTTTAGCATTACAGTTATAAGGCTGATGAGCTAACAAGTACTGGAAGCTTGCACTCAATGAATGAACATTTCAAGCTGGTATGCCATTCTAGTAACACTTTACTGAAGGCCAGTGTATGCAAGACTACGTCACATGCAATACAACTGACATAAACATACACAAATGCACAAAAAGCATCAGTACTATGAAGGCTGCTTCAACCAATTTTGCTCTCATTCCACTTGAGAAAATGCTATACCAACTGACACTCGTTAGAATAAACCTCATGTTTTTGTAGATGCCATGTCACCTTGCAAGTAGTGGCCTTCAGAGAAGTATAACAATAATCTCAGATGGATTTGCTTACGGACATTTGCTTTGGTGCCAAATTCTTGATTTATGGTACAGTTTTTGGCACATTTTAGACAAAAAGACATGTGGCCTGATTTGAGTTTCAACAGGAATAGCTGAGAACTGGGTGCAATCTTTCTGAAAGCTGTGAGAGACGCCACAAGCCGGCAGGCATTGTGTAGGACTGGGGTTGGGAATGGGTAAAAGACCAATTAGAGTGATATCTGTTTCACCTCAACAGCTTTCCCAGAAACGCTAGCCTGTGGAGCAAAGACTTCCCCCACTCCCCCCATGCACTCAGCACCAATTACACAGTCCTCTGTCAACAGGGTCAGTCTGCACTATTAATCAAATAGTGTAATGCTGCTACTACAAATGCAATGCTAGGCTTAAGCTTACATTGTAAAACTAACATTTATTGTTTGTATTATCAACTTTAGGATTGTAAAACTTAATCTCTAGCCAGATCGAGTCTTTAGGCCTAACTGCCGGATGATATCACAATATGTGCCAAAAATCACGTTGTAGAACTAGCATGTAGCCTTTGTGCTACTAGCCTTAAGATTATGAAACTTCATCTCTAGCCAGATCTAATGTTTAGGCCTAAAAGGTGCCATTCCTCAGATGGTGAATTACTAAATGACATCAGTGTGTAAAAGATATGTGCAAGTAAATGACTGTATTACACGGCAGAACTCCACCAATTTCGTTTTACTGTAGTTCACACAAGCGCTAAAGCCAACCCCACCCCCATTCCCCAGGCACTGAGTTCAGTGGTTCCTTCCTGCATCCATAAAAGAGCAATTTCTAATAAACTAGTAATTTCTATTTACAATGACCCAGCTCTACCCCGTCCTTCCTGTTCAAGTAAAAGCACTTGTAGGGCCTGCTGAGCCCATTAAAGTGGCAAAGACTTGGAGGTGAGGATTGACTCGAAAACAGTTTTTCTCCCAGGCTAGGATAGGGGGAGGAGTGATGGTGTTTGACAAGAGAACACGAAGGGCCTGAGAGAAAAAAAAAAAAATGGTAACAGAATACATGAAAAATGAAAAATGCAATGCTTGACGAAACACATAAAACTGACACCAGAAGAATTTGTGGGGAGCGTGCCAAAAATGTTATCTTCTTTTCCCCCTCTCTCTTGCTCTACGTTTTCACTAAATATGCCCAGGGCACTTGGAAGAGCCCATGCCAAAATATGTCAGCAGTAATTACAGTTTCTGGGCAATAGCGAGTCATTTTTTAAGTAATTGTGCCCACACCCTTTGCTCCACAAACAGCAGAGAAATGCATTGCATTCTCTGTCAGCAAGCCCACAGGTCTCCTGGTCTCACCAGCAGAGTCGGCCAAAAGGTCACTGCTTCTAAAGGACCTATGTTTCAACAGAAAAGCCTCCAAAAAGGAGGAGCTAAACATTCAAAAAGTAATTTTAGATTTCTGCCATCTTATTTCACTATAATTAAGTTTGACACATGTTGAATTCCATAGCCATCATAAATAAAGCTTGTGGAATGCAGATCCAATGTATTATTTTTCTCCCGAATTACTGAAGGTACTTTTGGCACATTGTTGTCATATCTTTATAACTGAAAGGTCTAGTTGGGATTCTTTTTAAACCTCAGGATACAAACATCAGAGGTAATAACAGAATCGAAGCTCTATATGGCCTGGAAAATTCTTCCAGATGAATCCAGCCAAAAAGGACCTGAAGAGTTTTGGATCTTTTTTAACCAGTGGCTCCTGACAAAGTCCTCAGTGCCCACTTGGTGGTTCTTATTTTTGCTCCCAACTACCTGCGCATATCACCATAAAAGATTCATTGGGGGAAACATTTTCAGTACATAAAGGGCTGTCCAGGGTAACCTTCAGAGGTACTTAAAATCCAATGGTGAACATGAAGGTGTTCTATGTTTCAGGCCCGGCATCATGGGCAGGCCTTAGGGGGCCGTGCCCGCCTCGGACTCACTTGGGCCTGCCCCGCCTTGTGGTTTGTCCACAATTCTGAGCTGCCTAAAGACTCGTTGGAGCTGCCTAAACACCCAAGACCCAGTCGAGATGCACATAAAACCAATCAACCTGGTTTTTGCATAAATCTGTACAATTGCATAAGCAATTATCCTTACATGCATAGAGTTTTATAATATTTAATTATATTTAATATATTCCTTTAGACTTTTTAAATCACAATACATGCTATGAGCTCAATCTTAAATTTGATCATGCGGTACGTTGGTGCAGTAACTAAATGTTAATTTTTTATAGAGCCCAACAACATGTCATCTTATCCCTCTAAGCTATGAATTTTTATTCTAACCCAAATTTTTCAGAGCTTGGAGGTGATAATATATAAATCATGAATTGTGTACTAAAATGACAAGGCATTTTATTATTTTATAACAAGTGGAATGAGGAACAAATAAGCAATAAATACATTTAATGTTTTACTGCAACAACAACAATAATTTAAAGTTATTTCAACAAACACCAGTTCCAACTGTTTTCCAACCCCAAGGCAACCAAAGAAAAACTACAATTTTACTATATACATAAGACAAAAAGTGTCTTTACTCAATACTCATGTGAATCACAGATGTTTTTATTCAAAATGATTTCCATTTAAACATGTTAAAAACTGAAATTTATCTTACCTTCTGCTACCAGTGTGTGAAATCCAGCTACTGGTTTGAAAAAAGGATTGCCCCACCCTCAGATGAAAGGTCAAACCCACACCCACCTCAAATTTTATTGATCCCAGACTAATCATCACACCTCAAATGTGATGTTTAAAAAATGGGGCAGTGAATGGGCCAGAATAATGATTTGTTGCCTGAAGGCAACACCATGCCATAGAGGGTTATATTATAAAGTGTTATGTGTGAAACTGTAATCAGTCACAAGAAATGTGTTATGTAACAAAAAACAAAATGCCTTTTTAGAACATTATGAAATAAGAGTCACATGAAATGTTACCAGTAATTCTTTTTTCTACTAACTGAATATGATAAGTTAAGGTTGTGTGTAGACTTTTTTTGGCTTGAAGGTTTGATGTGGTCAACACAGCATGAAAACCATTATGTAAACATGTGAAATTAACAATGATTAACTCATAAGGAATGAAATATGATTACATTTGGATCGCATAACAAAGTAAATCTCCAGACGTTTAAGCATTGAAAGCTTATGTATTGATTGTGAAGGAAAGAAAGGCTATGTAAAAGCTATAAGCCACAACACACTGACAAAATGGACCCTTGACAAAACGAGTACCCTGTAGAAAAAGCCCTTATGATCCCCTCTTAAACTCATTCAGGATATGTCTGTCAGACTTATATACTGCATCGACCACTCCTATAAACATTTCAGCAGTTTTATATGAACTGCAGGCCTAACACTGAACAGCCTGTGTGCTAACTTGTGTGGTTGCTCTTTGGGATAAATCCCTCAGGCCTTCAATGAGACATGCTGTGTTAGAAGATCTGATTATGGACATGCAGGTTTTCTGCTGCTCGTGTCGCTTAAATACGTGCAAACACCTCCAGCTGGACTAACAGCCAGCCACGGTAAAGCTGAGGCACGCCAGGAAAATGTCTCACTTTGTCAGAGTGACAAAGTGCAGGTTCCTGTCTTGTCTGGGCCCAAGAGATGGATGAAGAGAAAGAAGGATCAGCGAGCTATAAATCCATATCCTGGCTTCCCTTACATACAAAATCCAGTGCCAAAAATGTGTCACAAAAAACACAAATAATACCAGAAAGCGGGAGAATAAATCTAGAATTGGACTTAACACTCAGACAAGAAAAGTTTGATCAATAAACACTGAATATCAAGAGTATGGACATAATATATTGGGTCGTTGGAGTTTGAGTGTTGTTAACTAACAAACTACAAAAAATGAGGCCACAAGGTTTTGACATGATAATGAAATGCATACTGTGTAACCTCGTAAACTGACTGGAAGCAGAATAATGAAGCGGTTTGTACATCCATTGTCACCTCTTTGCTTGAGATTGTCTGAACTGGCCCAGATTAAAGGTCCCCTTATTCCCCTGAGGTACATATTGTTGCAGGGTACTGGAGCTGTTGGCATGAGATTAGTTGCTAACTGAGACATAAATAGAAACTGCCAGGCTGGGTTGTTTGTCTAGTTACACATGTTGATCTTTGCTCATTTCACTTCACCACAGTTGATGCCTGCACATGACTAGACAGGCAGTTTATCCGGTCAAGAATATGAAAATATTGCAACATGAAGCAAGGCCTGACAAAGTTGTTTTCCTGGAAAAAAAGAGTGTTCCACCCTGATCAAGAAGACAGCACAGAGAGAGTTAGGCAAGACAGGGAGAAAAATAAGGTAGCAGTAAATACAAAGTCACATGATTTGGTGCCTTTGGGATGAAGAAGTAAATTCCATTCTTGATAAAAAAGCAGAATGTGCCGGCTCTGTGAATGATTTGAATTTTACATGGAATGACACACCTTCCATGAGATTTTCATTCTACATTCTGAATTCTTGCTCCTTAAGTAGATCTCAGGGCTCTCCAGGTGGTTCCCGTTTTTGCTCTGTCTCAGACGTACCAGTCTTTCTTATCTAAAAAATAAATGAATACCATAAAGGGGACTATAAGTGGGAACATACACGGTCGAAACTGTACCGTGTATATCAATGTTAGACGTAAGCACCCCAGGGTTCAAACAGTGCAAATGTATCTTCAAAGTCCATCCAGGTCCAGCCTGAAGGTACATTACATTCATTTTTGCAGAAAAATGAGACAGGATGTGTTTAAATTCTAATAAGCTCTTCACGTGCCTCATTTACCAAAATGATTATATTTAGAAACATTAAAAAAAAGCCTCAGAACCAAAAATGATTTCTGGTATATTTCTGGTATTGTTATGTGCCTGAGCAAGAACATAGAGTGTCTGGGGGCCCAGAGGATCACTCTGAGAACAACTGCTGTAAAAAGCCAGTGTCTCTTCATAGGACCTTTTTGAATATAGGAAAATCCTTAAAATAACATTTCACCTAAAATAAAGGTGTTGTGTAATTTTAATATTCTTTTGAAAACTGTCAATTCATGCAAAGAACCATTTAAAAACCTTGAATTCTAAAAGTCATTATGACTTCCGTAATCTTTTGGGTGCCAAATTCTTGCAGAAATGAAAAAGTTAGCTGACGCTCTTCTCCAGAACAATGTACATCAGTGCAAAAGTAGCCCACAACTGTTTCTTACACCTGTAAAACTATACTTAATCAACGCCCATTATTCAACTAGAAAAGAGCAGGAGAGAGACATGGTTAGTCATCAAAGTGCAACCCTAAGATGTGTGTCTTCAGATTTACTGATGAGGTTTTGAATAAGTATCATAAATGAATGATCTGTATTCTATTTTTTTAAGGAAACATTAGTGTCACTAAACATATCAAGCATTCTTTCTGGCAACAGCACTGGATCCAGTGTCCTGAGAACCCTTTGTCAATTCTAGAGCACTTCACCTGATAAGCTTGTCTAGACTGAGGAGGCACCAGCTGTCATAGCTGTGAAGAATTGATGATCTTCCTCTCAGCGCATTCCATAGGCTTCCATCAGCACATGAAGTCCCTAACAACTTATTCTCCATGTTTCAAGTGCATGCAGGGTCTAGCCTTCTACAGCTCAGATCCAGCGCAGCACTGCATGTCTAGATCATCTTATGGAACATATGTGGTGCAAGTAATTATCTTGTGGTGTTTCATCATGATCTGATCCATGGGCTTTCCATCCACATTCAGTAACTGTTGGTCTCCAAGTCTTGAGGTTTATCAGACTTCAAAGGCTTTCTTTCAGATCCTCCTCTATGACTTAAACTAGGGAATGAGCATTAAGGCATCTAGCCAAAGTTTTCCCACTAAGTAAAAAGATAGCATGTGTTTTTTTCTACCATTCACAATACATAGACTGTCGTGAAAATGGTATAATTTACATATCATTTCAGATAAAATGGGACGCTTCTGGTGGTTGTGCTGATAATCATAGGTCATAGATGTCAAAGCCTCGAAACTTGGATTTCAACAATATAGCAAGACTGTAATTTTACACACTTTACATAGATGGAGTCTGAAGTGACTGGTCCTCTCTGGGTTTGGTCTCTCTCTGGTCCATTACTCGTGTTGTTTATTTGACAAGGAAGAACATGTATCTGGTTTGATTCCATGACTAGAATTTTTAACATAGCTGCAGTAAGTGTTGAGGTAAGAGTTCTTGGATAATTGGCAAACTCCAGTTATTGCAGCACTATTTTGGAGCAGTGCTTGGTGCAAGAATGACTTAATGGGTGGTTCTGTATTTTGATGTGAAGTAATAGAAAGGGGGGGAGGGTCAAGCCCCAGTTAAGACCCTTGAATGTAGTCTTGTGGGATCTTGTAAATGTTTCTTTATTGACAAAATGTGTCCGCTGCTGCACAATTTTACAGTTCAATCACATATTCACGTCATTCCATAACATTTGCCCTTGGTTATGATCACTGACATTTCTGGATTCATATCCTACCCTGGGTATTAATTAATAACAGTTTTGGAATATAGTCATAGATAGCTCAGCTTCTAAAACTGGATTGGGAAAGCTATGTTCAAAACCATTTTTGGAAATAAAACAAAAAACATGTATAACTATACACATTAGTGTGATTCTACATAATTATTTAAAACCAGGTTACTTTTCATGCATCAACAATGGTAATTGAGTTGATTTCATTTTGTTGTTTCATTTTGGTACGTAAAACGGGGGTTTTGTCATAATGCATTTTACCATATTTGGTGTTTTATTTCAAGATTTAAGTTATGACATATGCTACATCTAACAGTGGCTTTCCCAAAGATAATAGCTGATGTTAGAACCCCTCTTTTCACCACTGTAAAATCACTACAGCCTAGCATGGATTATTGTTAACAGTGTCGACATTGGTGACCAATGACAACTAGTATAACTTTTATCCCTTTTCTTTTTTTTTGTAATAGTGAAGAACATTACACAATTGTTTTTTATATGACCATGCCAACCTTTGACTCAACATTTGGAAGTGTGTAACATACATCAGGAAATTGTAAGGAGAGAATGTTTCATTTGGAAAACTTGCCCTTAGCTTGGTTAGCGTAGAGCTAATGAGCTAGCCATGAAAACATGATGCAAATCATTTCTTTGAGAAATCTGTATATGACACAAATGCATTTGTTATTAGTTGAATTGTCTGTCTTCACTTTACATCTGTGATGAGTTATCTCTTTATTCGTTCTTACTGTTTAGCCAGTTTCTTTTTTGATTATAAGAGACATAGCCACAGTACTTAAAACTGTGTCTATGGGCCTCATTCCCATTCTTTTTTGAAAGTGTTGCTTTTGTAGAGGTTTAACAGTTATACATTACAGAGAAGAATTGGATGATGCCAGTTTGATAAAGGCATGATAAAAAACATATTGAAATGAATAGCACATTTTTTAACATGGTAACAAAACTATACTATAAATGACAAATTTGTTGTAGAAGACTTATTGAGCATAGGACTAATAACAGATAAGCAGCCAAGTAACTTGACTTATTCCACACAGCTCTTTTGGGAATGCAGATAAACTCAATGGAAATTCTTTAAGTGCTAACAGCACAGTCAGTGACATTCATTGCCATTGACAGAACGCCCCTTTCCTACAGTTTACTGTCCTATTTTGCACACATTTGCATTATATAACTAATGGAAAAGGATACATGCATCCGTCCTTTTCCCAATGCTGTTTTGTTGTAGTTTATAATTATGGATTTTATTATGGAGCACATCTGCCTTTACATCTTAATCATATTTGTGTGCCATTAAAACCATGTTTTTATGTCTATGTAAGGTTTTTCTTTACATTATTGCTGCAAATGCTTTGTGACGTTTCTCAAAACCTAAGTTAAGTCCCTCAAGCACTCAGCTATGAGGGTTGTTTATTAATGCCATGCTGGTGGGTAAGATTGTATATTTCAGCTGAATTTCTTTAGAGCAGTGGGAGTGCTTTGGTGATCCTTTTGCCTTTATGTGTGGCAGATTTACACCCTCATTGGGCACCAGTTATGATTTCTATATGTCTATAGTAGTCTTATTTTGGGAATGCACTGAGCATTACTCTGTGGTTGTGCTTAGTACTCATGAGCGGAATTTTGTTTCTTATGAGGGAAAAAAGTACTTGTAAATGTCTGTGGGTGAAATAAGATCTGTCTGGAATGCTCTATAAGACAAGGCATGACAGTGATCATAGCGCCTTAACCAGGGGCGTATCAAGTTTCCAAAAGAGGGGGGGTTCTGAGATAGGGATGCCAAATTGTAAATACAATTTAATCAATTTAACACAATATAATCTGACAAAAGTGGGGGGATGGAATCACATTTTAGCAAAGTCCCCCCCACCCTAACCCTAACCCTAATCCCCGCCCCCCCGCCCTTCTACCTGTGCAGTTGCTCAAATAATAATTATTAGATTGCACAACTTATTGCTTAAACACTGTCATTGTTTTATTTACTTCTACACCCCTCAAAGAGTCAGAATAACATTTAAAATGCCTTTAAAATGACTAAAATATCAAGTTTCTCATGACACTAAAAATCTTTAAACTAGGAAGAACATCAGTAAATATAGCAGTATAAATGTGATATTGGTGTCTAAGGTTTGTGTACATGCACAGAGGGCCAGCCTGTAAATACAGCATCTACCGCGATCCTTTAGGAGGGCGCCAAAACTTTGACCCCCCACCCTGAGTACTGTCAATTAACAATGACCAATGCTGTTGCTGGTATTTATTGCTGCCTGTAAATTTAACAATAACAAATGCCATTGAATCAGAGTGCTGTGGTAAGATACTTGATTTGCCAGTCAATCGGTCAACAAAAACATCAAGTGGGGTGGCGAAATGTCAGACTGCATGCTCAATAATAAGATACAGGGACTCATTTGTCTCATCTGAGTCTCTTAGTAGGACTGCTTTGCTGTAATATGTGTAACATTTTCTTACTACTTATCGGACATTTAGGATGCTGATATTTGCGCTTATTTACTCTAAAAAAGATATTTTGCGTAAAATAATGATCATTGCATTTATTGTTCAAACAGGAGAGGAGTTTTTGGCAAAGGTACACTCTGAAATGCATTTTGTGAGAAAAATTCAATTCATTTCAATTTTTGACTTGTAAGTGGGAAAAAATGCTTGAACGGCCAAGCCACTCATAATTTAGAAACTTGCAACTCGTTCAGTGTTACTCCAACATGGCAGCACTCTCAGTGCAAGAAATAATAACATTTAAAGTGATTTAGGCAGCTTTTTTGGGTTTGTATTTTTAAGGATAATGCCACTACAAACATGGGGATAATTGGATAACTGGAAGGAACAGTTTTTGATGCCTGTCATTTTCAGGATTATTTTCATAATGCCATAGAATAGCCAATGGCTATATTCACATTTCAGTTTCAAGTTTAAGCTTTAAAGAAACACTTTTTCCTAATAATTCCAGTATAAAAAAGCTTACTAAAATGCCTTTATATGCCCTCAGCAGCCAAACAAGCTCAAATGGACAGCGGTTAACTTTCCAACCACAAACAGTTGAATTTGTATGAACACAGGAAGTTGGAAATTCTAGTTTGAAAATTCCAAGATCCAAATTCTCAGGAAAACAGCATCAGCAGGGGCACTGAAAAAAAAATGGGGAAAAAAAAATCTTGTATGAAACTTCCCTTCAGACTGACGGGGAGAGTTACCTCAGTCTCAACACAAAATTCTCCGACCACAGCTGAACTGCTAAGTCACTGTTGAAATGCTAACAGGATGAAATAAGGATTGGGTTTTTAGTCAACAGTTTTCCAAACCAGCCTCAGTTAGACCTATTTTGTTGCTAGATGTGAACCTTTACAGTGACCGTGGCTTAGTCAATAACTTATCAGGGATACATGTGTGTATTACTTAACATGGTCGCTGGTCATGTATATCCACCTTGGGTGTTGATGATTTTGTCTGGTGGATGAGGAGGCATGAAGGTTGTGAGAGAACATGGCCCACCGAGTCTGTCTCTACCAGAAACGGTTCATTGCTGCCCTGGAGCCAGTGCCGCCACTCTTCCGTAGCCCACTTGATGGGCAGTAGCTCGTAATTCCCCACCATATTGCTGCAGAGTGGGGGTGAATCTCCTGGAGAAAAAACACCATGGATGGGTTTTTTGGGGCGAGTTTTGGGTTAGGATCTTACCAACGGCCACATCTTATGCATTCACCTCCACAACAAAAAAATTTTCTGGATAGGGATGGAGGACAATAGGTGCAACGGAGGCATTCGAAGGCTCTTCCAGCTTCTAGGGTCAGATGAAAAGATTCAGTGATAGGCATTGTGAGGGCTGTCAGGGGTGCTGAGACTAAACTTCTCTCACAGCTAACCTGGCTTCGCCATTTCCCTGGTGTAGACAGAAAGTTTAAAAAGACTAATTGTGGTAAGATGATGCGCAGTAAGCACACAATACCCCGTGCATTGCCACTTCCATTCTGGTGAACTCAGCAAGGTGCATCAAAGTTGCAAAGGTTCTCCATGGTCTTTGACTTTATGTGAAGAGGCAGATTGAGTTTATTTGCTAAGAGGAGATGGAGGATGTGTACGAGGTGCTGGCTCCGGTCTAGATGACATGAGGACATCCACACTGCCAGCTGAACTCCCGACCCAGCATTTCTTCATGGATGTGGGGGGCCAAGCCCTTGTATTAGCAGGTTGGAAGTGCGGCTTCTTCCAGAGCAGTATGGATGGGAGGGGGTCTGGAAATCAGCTATGTACCAGCTCACTGACAGTCTCCCCTGTCATAGATGATACACTTTAGAAGCTGGAACAATTTTGATGCTGTTGCTATTTCGCTCTCCTCATGTAGAGCTTGTACAAAGGTGATGTAGGAATGGGAAACTGCCAAATCTGAGCTGATCAGGTGCTTTGCCAGGAAGCTGTGCGATGAAGAAAGCGATGTGTGAATGATGCAATGGGTAGTGAGAGGCTTGGAACTTCAGATATTCATTGGTTAGGAATGTCATATTTCTTCCATATGCATTTTCCCCTTATATATTTTATCTAACAAATAAATAGAATCCGTGCATGACAATTTGCAGAAATAATTAGGTTTGGAGAACTTCAGCTTGTTATTTACACAACTTTTGGAATGATGACGCTCAAATACATTTACAGAAACATTTACAAAGCACTCTCAATTACATAGCGGAAATGAATGAAACACCCTGTAAAATAACATATAGTATCTTTTGTGTGCAATTTCCTCGTCTTGTCTAATGTTGCTGTGGTGAAGTAGCGTTGACTGAAGAGGTCCTGGCACTCCCTGTGGAGGAAGTGGATGCCTTCTGCGGGCACAAAAAACCAGCCCGGGAATTTCCTGCTCCAGGCCCAACAGAATACCATCATAAGAAGCTCCCCCTCCCATCCTCTGGTGAGGGCTGACCTGCAAGGCCACCCAACCCCCAAACACAGCGTCTGAAGTCCAACTGTGGTGATCAGGAGAAAAGACATCCGAACAGATGGCATTCATCTATGACTAGTTTCTCTGACAGGGGTTATGTAAAGCACACATTAAACATTTCTGTCTAGTTCAAATTGTCCTATATACTTAATAATAGTAGTAACTTATGACTTGAGCATAGTCACGGTAGACTGTTGGCTCAGGAAAAAGTCTAAGTCACATACCTTAATTTTGATAACATCCAGAAGAAAAACATTTAAAAACCGCATTAAACTTCATAGCATTTCAGTAAACATTAAGTGTGCATTAAAATCTGCACTAAGAAGTGTGATTTCTATAGCGGATCTGTAATTATATTCAAACCAACAAAACATTTGACTGTAGCGTCTTTGAACACAAATTTGGGTCTGGTTTCAAAGTTTAGAATCCAAAGAATTACACTAAGCTCTGAGTGAGAGATGATGTAAAATAATGCTGGGTTTGGTAACCAAGACTTTTTCGCGCTGAGGGCTCTCTTGCTCTCTGAGCCGAGGTGAAGGAGGGCAAGGAGGCAAGAAGCAATGATTAAAGAGCATGGAGTGGAAAGAGAGGAGGGAGAGGGGGAGAGGATGGGCGTTGGGAGGGTTTCCCTGATGAACAGCAGCTGAGGGATCCAACCACGCTCCCACGACATGCTAAGCCACATCAAGTATGCACCTTATTATTTAAAAATTCAACCTCGAGTTTGAGAAATGGCCCACACACACACTCGTGACCTACTGTTCTGGCCTTCGCGTGTGATTTTGGAGCATTCTCCCTCTACCTCACACACATGCACATACACTCTGAGGAGTGCCTTCCTCTCTTTCACCACTCCTATGTTCTTTGGCCCACATTTTGCTACTTTTGGACTCTGGCCGGCCCAGCCTCAGCCCCTCGATAGGGGACGCATTCAAAGTGTTAGGCGCTGATGATTCACCTCTGACCCCAGGAACCTTTCTGTGTTAGTGGGTGCTTTCATCTCAGTGGAATTTACGCACAAATATGCCCTCGTATCCCATAATTCACCTCAGAGTTGCTGTTTAATAGCTCTGCTCTCCTAGTCAGCTTCCTTAGTGTTTAATGGTTCACAGCCAATTGCTCAGACCAGTTCTCACTACAGCTCAGCGTATTTGTCTAACCCTGATGGAACTGGACTGTTGTATGGTCACATTTGGTCATGATTAGTCTCCTGGGATTAGATGTGGTCTTATAACAAGACACCCAGGGACATTAATGTAACGTAAGTCGAGTCAAGTAGTCAAGTAGGTGTTTATTGTCATTTCAAACATTTAAGAGAGAGAGAGAGAGAGAGAGAGAGACAGAAAGAGGGACAGAGAGAATGTCAGTGAGTGTATGTGTGTGTGTGAATACATTTATCAATGAGACTGGCTGAACATTCTTTCCAAATGATCACAGATGTAGATGTGCACCTTAGATGAGCAACTTGCTCGAGGGTCGCTCCGAGGATCCACTAGCAGTCTTGAGATTTGAATGCATGATATTATGATTACAGGCCAAACACCCTGTCCACTAGGCCACCAGCTGCCCCACAATTGGTAAGCATGTAGGTGTGTGTATTGTGTGCAAAGAACACAGTCAATCTAATAGTAAACATGATTTTCAATGTTTTAACATGTTCAGGAAAAGCTATTGGATTCCTTTTCAAAGTTATGGATGTCAAAAGGCTAGTGGCTTTGTAGACGGTGTTGTAAACAGGAAATACCTTTGTTTGTGGTGGATTTTGTTTAACACGTGGTCCCCAGATATACATTTTTACATAATAGAAAATGCCCAACCTCGAGAGACAACATTGCAGAAAACAAACAACCAACCCCCCCTCCCCCCACCCCCCAAAACCTCTTAACAAATAACAAACAAGCAAACAAAAACTTTTCAAAACAAAAGCTACACAAAATGTGTTGAAAATGAGATGCAACTGCTTATAATATATAGGTACTTTATGGTTTTAAAATAAACTTTTTGATGTCCAACTGGCAGATTTTTTACTTAATATAAGCATTGGGGTAATACTTATTTCAAACCCTGCAGAATTTTTAAGTTTGATGACTTACAAAAAAGTAACAGTCTCTAAATGATGAGGTAGTTTCATTTTTATGGAGAGAGACAGAATATCAACCAAAATAAAAAAAACAAAACATGTGAATTAAGTATTTGAAACCCAAGTAAAACACGACTAAGACACACACATGTCGGGTGGAGAAAACTGCATTGGCAAGCACAGCAGTGACAATACTTGTAGTCGGTCACCAGGTTTGCACACACCTCAGGAGGGATACCGGCCCACTCCTCTTTACAGAAACTCTCTAAATCCTTTAGGTTTCTTGGCTGCTGCTTTGCAACTCAAAGCTTCTGTTCGTCCACAGATTTTCTTTAGGATTGAGGTCTGGAGATTGACTAGGCCACTCAGGACCTTAACGCTCTTCTTCTTTAGCCACTCCTTTGCTACCTTGTATGTTTTGGGTCATTGTAATGCTGGAAGACCCACAACCCATCTTCAGTGTTCTAACTGAGGGATGGAGCTTCTTATCGAAGATTTTATCATCCTGTACCCTTAGAAGAAATACATCCCCAAGCATAATTTTTCCACCTCCATGTTTGACTCTGGGGATAGTATTTTTCCGGTCATACTCAGCATTTCTCTTCCTCTAGAGCTGATGCCAAAGAGCTCGATTTTGGTCTCATCTGACCACAGCACTTTCTCCCAAGACTTCTCTGACTCATTTAGATGTTCACTTGCAAACATAAGATTATCTGTACATGTGCCTTTTTGATGTAGTGATTTACCAACAGTGTTCTTAGTGACTGTGGTCCCAAATGCCTTCAGATCATTAATAAGCTCCTCCCCTGTAGTTCTGGGCTAATCTCTCACCTTTCTCATGATCATCCTCACCCCATGAATCAAGATGGAGCTCCAGACTGAATGCAACTGTATATATTTCTTCCATTTCAGAATAATCGCAACAACAGTTGTCACCTTCTCACCAAGCTACTTGCTGTTGAACTTGTAACCCAGTCCAGCCTTATGCAGGTATTCAATCTTGTCCCTGACATCTTTTTACAGCTCTTGCCCATGGTGGTGGAGAGGATGGAAAGGAAGAAACTCATTCTGTGGACAAATGTGCTTCATACACATGACGAGTTAAAATCAGGAGTATGGGAGCCAGAAATCAGAATTGTAGGGGATCAAATATGCACTCAATGACATACAAATCAATTTTTAATCTTAATGTAACATGTTTTTTCTTGATTTTTGGTTGTTATACTGTCTCTCTCCATAAAAAGGAAACTACCTCATAAATCACAGATTGTTCAGCGAACTTACAAATTCACCACAGTATGTTTAATTTTTAAAACATTTTCTCTGAATTTTGGAAGTTCCTCAAAAGTTGCAGTTTGCAATGTATAGTTGTTTCCTAACTATCTTATCCTTCCTCACTAAGGGTTACTTGGAGGAGAAGCAGAATGATAGGAGAACCACTTTTGCATCCCCAGAGAACCTTTCAGTCTAGGAACCTTCATGTGATTTTATTTAGAATTGTTAAATTTTTAGAGTGAGTTTTTAAGAGATTGTTGCAGCCCATTCGATTCTTTGCCACATGGATTTTGTGTTTCTATATGACATTTTCATGTTATTGCATGTCTGTGTGTGTGTTTCTGCTGAGTTCTCTGGTTTCCTCCCACATTCCAAAGACATGCATATCATATTATTTGGAGATGTGAAATTGCCCCTGGATATGGCTGTGTGTCTGTCCTGTGATGGTCTGATGACCAGTTCTTGCTTGCTAATAAAAGTGTACTGGAGAACTAGGGCTATAGAAAGTTTAAGAAGAAAGACAGAGGCCCATACATCAAAACACAAAGCAAATGGATGCAGAAAGGGGTGGCACAGCATGTACAGCACACCTTCTATTTTAAGTCCTCGATGCATTACGCCAACTTTATGCAACACCTGGAATTCCTCAAAAGCTGTTGTGGAGCCATAAACAGGTCGAAGGAGAACTGGCTGTGCTGTTTGTTCTTGCTCCCAAACACCAGATTTCAGAGCTGAAATGAATACAACCACCCAGTTCTTCCATAAGACAAACAGTCTGCAGCTGGACCCTAAATCCACCCCAGGTAGCTAATCAGAACGTCAGCTGACAGGCCATGCGGCTGGGTGCTTTGTAAACATTTTGGAAGGAGGTTGCACTGCAAGCCCTTCATCCATCCTCGCGGCAGTTCAAAAACACCCCTTTCATGGTGAGAAAAGTTCCATCAGAAATGAGTGTAAACACATTAATAAAATGAATGTCCTTCATGATTGAGAGGTGTTGTCATCAGTCCCAGTTTAAGGACCGAAACGTCTGTTTTTCTTGGATGTCCTGAAGTAGTGGTTTTTGAGACATCATGAAAACAGGGAAAAATAAAATGGGCTGTTTTTGTAGTCGAGTTTTCATATTTGGACTGCATGGACTGGGGAGTGAAAAAGTACATTTCATAAAATATAAGGGCAAATTGTATTTTGACATTAAAAAAATTGTTGACACATACAGGTCTAGTTTACATACAGGCTACATTGAGAAAGATATGATCAGCTAGTTTAGCTTAACTTTGCTCAGTGATTAAAATGGATATCTAAGGCCTTTAAAAAGAAAATCTTGATATGACTTCCTCCTCTTCACTGTATCGAATGACATACTGGCTGTGGCCCACTGGGGAGGAAGAAGATTGGGTGGACCATGTTAGGAGAACAATCACCAAAACCTTCCCAGGAAGAGCTGCCCATCCCAGGGCACTACAACTAGGAAGGAAGTGGTCAGTGATGGAGTCTTAGACCGGATTTGATTCTTTCGCATTCTGAAGTTTGGCCAAAGTTGTTCCTCTGTGCATGATTGGCCTTCAGTTTGCCTTGGCTCATTACTTCCTGAAGCTCTATGCCAAGGGTTACCCCTCATTCTCCCAGAAGGCCTTTAATCCCTACAGCATTTCCGCCAAATATTGATTGCAACCATTGTTTTCTGTGAGAGCACCTTCTGGGTGTTTGACTTGTTTGACACTACTACATTTTATTAGTGACTCTTCAGGGTTTTATTCACACTTTAATATCTTTAGCTCTTTCACAATCCAGACATATTTCCTAAGAACTGGAACAAGAATGTAGGCAAGTCTATTCCCTGGACTATTTATTGCATCTGTTTGGAATGAAAGATATCCATGTGTTGCTAATAACAACACTGCTAAGTTCTTACGCAACATTTAGATGTAATCTTCCTATTATCTGGAGGCCAGTTCTTTGTCCAGCAACAGGTGTCCAGTTGCTTACATAATGCTTTCTGCATTTCTGTCAATCTTGTATAGGACTTTCATTCAAAAAGACAGAGCTCACCGCCTATTGAATCATTTTGTACGTCCAAACATGCAACACCTGCGCCCAAGTAAATGCGCAAAATTTAGTTCTGTCATGCAAAGCAACACATTTAATGTTTTTTTTGGGATGCAGTGTTATTGACCAAGCTCTGTACTTTCTTGGTTTTAACATGCAAATAAAAAGAGAGACATGTGGACTAAATAACATTAATACCAAAACCAAATACAGTAAATGTGATATTTCCATTGGAATTAAGCTTTTTGCTATCAAATCTAAGGTATTAACAGATAAGAAACATTGTGTCACAAATGTGTTTTATTCACTTATTAAATCACATAGCATAATAAAGTGCTATTTATTAGAATATGATATACCTGTGTGTGGGTGTGTGAGTGTATAAAAAATGCTCTGGATTCTGTGGGGAACTTGTTTTTCAATAACATATATATATTACCAATACATTTTTTGGAACTGTGGAGAGAAACACAAATAAAGCACATCTTGGGATGGTGAAATGCCACAGTACTCAGAGGCAGGAGGTTTGAAAGTAGCCAATCTGAGAACACTGTTGATTTCTCCTTGCTGCTCATTTGCTGCCATTTCACCCAGCGGCAGTCCAGAATTTCCCAAATGGAGAGTCTTGTGTTTCTGAGATGTTCTTCTTAAAGACCTGTTATTGTATTACAGCTAATTAAATGAATGTATAACTGTATTTACCTGATTGTATCAAAGAAAACGGCCATGCATGAATTACAGTACAGTCTATACAGGGATAATGTTGGTATATTACATTCTAGCACTGCGGGGGTTCAGTGTAATGAAATTAAAGTTTTTAAAAAGAGGCATTTTTAGGTCTCGGGCCGAAAATTTACAGTTAATGTGTCGGGCAGGGCTGGGCTCGGACACGAGGTGCTCGGGCTTGGATCGGGTTTCATTTTTTGGGCCCGATCTAAGCTCTAGCCTGGACTCATCTTGAGTGTTTCTCTTGTTATTCATTTTGTTTGTTCTTATCGCCCAGTAGTTTTATTACTGTAAATTAAATTAAAAGAGGCTGTTGAGCTCAGTCACCAGTTAATGTCTGCTTTAACCAGCGGGTCTCTACAATACAGTACTCCTGAAAAACAGTAAATAATTGATGTAAAAATGTGTACAATATTTTAGTGTATTAATATTACTGAATTTATTACTATATTTATTACTTTATGTTCTCGTTAAGGGTAATGTATTAAGTTTAAAATGAAAATGTAATTGTTTTGAGAGAATATTTGTGACATATTTAGGGTTTACACATTTTCAACAAAACACAACAACGCATTTTTTCACTGTACATGGGTGCTCTTGGAACGTTACCCCTGTGAAAAGTGGGGTATTACTGTATTATATATCATTGGCTTTCTTAACTTTTAAAATATTGGTCCATGTCCTGATATAACAGCGAAAGCCAAGAGTCTTTTTACAAGGCTAAAAGTCAGTGTGTTAACTTTCACTACTCTCTGAGGTACATCTTAGATGAGAGATCCTAACTGTAACCCAAATGCTAAGCTTCTGATTTATCATACCAGCCAGTCTTGCACATGAGCAGAAACAATACAGATGGGCTTAGTAATGTGAAATGTCTGGGAGGAATTGGGTTATATGTGATTGGAGCTAATGAGGCCAGAGTTTACAGTCTGGAACTGCTCCATTCAGCCATCACTGAAAGAGGTGAAGCATTTAATGTATTTGTTTTAAATGTGAGCATCATTTCCACATGCATAAAATGTTACATCAGCTTATTAATTGTTAAAAATAAGTAAAATTGTGTTGATGTAGTATTCTATGATGAGGTTGCTCTGGTCTCACAAATCTATTGTCTGTGTCAGGGGTGTTTTGGTGCTTAACTTAGCTAAGAACTATATACTTTAACAAGAAATGGCCATTGACAAGCAAAATAACCAACCTCATAGGACATATCCCCAGCAACTAAATACTTTAAAAACCCTCTTGACTGACTCTTTTGGTAACTCACAACATGCTGAGCAGGTACTGTTTGAAAACTGTTTGTTTTTGGTTCTCACTCGACAGCACATATGCATAATCAATCAGAATGTGACCAAATGGCCATCTTAACATGGACTGCCTGCATATATTTGGTTGGGAGTTATCTTGGTGAACCAGAGTGTAATGTAGGTTGTTGGCCAGGGGCCAAAATTCACTTTGAGCAATCTATCACTTTCACCATTGGCATTTCTATTAGTCCTCTGGTACAGCGACTGAGAAGAAAAGACAAAATGTTGTAAAAACTAAGTTTGTCTGTATGTTCTAAAGAAGTTTTCTAACCAGTCAAATATCCTTGCAGGCCTGTGTTGGCCTATGGGTCCAACTGTGGGCTGTGTTGCTCTTTTTAAATTCATTAGATTGCTAAATTCATTCAGTGCACATGTGTCTTGTCAGCTGAGAGGGCAGAGTGCGTGTGTGTATTTGTGTTTTTGTACTCCCAAGTATTCGAGTGCCATTCGTGCTTGGAATCTGTTAGACTTGTCTCCAGGCCTGTGGAGAATGCTTCACTAATGCATTCAGACGGCAGACAGACACAAGCAAAACATCTGACCCACTTAGTTCAGCATTGAGACTGTTTTGGTTCGGAGTACATGAGCTGTTGACTTTATTCAACAGGATGCTTATGTACTGTTATACAATATAATACCTTATGTGTGTTCAGAGGCTTTGTCTTTGTAAAGTTGAAATCATTACAATCAATCACCAGAGGAGTTGGTGTGCCTATTAGTCATGATAAAATGGAGACACCTCCGCATACAGAACAACATTTTTCTCTGCATTTAACCCATTCACCAGTGAAGCAGTGGGGAGCCAGTTACACGGTACCTGGTAAGCAGCGTGTGGGTATGGTACCTTGATCAAAAGAACCAGAGTGGTGCCTCTAGTAGTCTTAGGATTCAAACCCACAACCTTCTGATCTCAGGGGCAACTCCCTAAACACTTGGCCTCCAGCTGCCCCATCAGTGAATTGTGAAATACAGTTAAATGCTAGACTGAGTATACAAAAATGCCTTAATAGCCATAAAAACATTCAATTCATAGTTACAGTTAGGGGCGTGTTGGGGTCTGGTGATTTTGTAGTGTGTATAAACTGAGAACAATGCATAACTAATTCCAAAACTGTGCTTTTGAAGCATATTTTTCTATTATATTTACTTTGTTAACTGTTATTATATAGCTATAATTTATTATATAATGTGCTACAATATTTTAGTTATTTACCTTATTATCAGACCTTATAAACAACCTGGTCATTAACCATTTCAAGTTCTTAAGCTTCAAAGACAAAGAAAACAAAGTTTGAAATCAGTTTTCGGTAAGTTACTTCAAAACTGTAATGTGTTATTTATTACTTGTTACTATCATTTCAAAATAATTCATTGCTTTACAATATTACTGTATTTAAAATGTAAGGCATTACACTACTATTGCAGTACTTTTAAGTTACTCTGACTAAAATAACTGGAAATATGGATTGGGCAATGAAAATATAGCTCATGACGCTCAATGAGCTCATTCCACAGCCAGTGGGAGGTGATGAGGTGTATGAGTGAGCGGCTCATGGTTAAAAACAGGACTAACTGCCGTTCGATCAGTTGCAGGTTCGCTCTCTGCTCTGTCTGAGTACAAGAAGTGAAACAATTTTCTCCTCTGCTGATCTCGTGGTCATTTTGGTGAATTTGTACTACAGTTATGTTGTTTAGTTTTCATTTTTAAAAACGTTTTAGAGAGGGGATGCGCATTTTGGGGGTGGGGTCTGTGACAGAATGAGAGCGTATGTGTGTATGTCTGAGAAGGGGGAGAGCGAGTGTGAGAGAAGTGTGTGTGTGTGTGTGTGGCTGAGTGGGGGTGAGCGAGAATGAGAGAAGCTGGAGTGCATCTCGCTAGTTGGGCTGTTACTGTTCTGTTATTTCTGTTTTACTGCAGCGTGGTTACAGCCGACAGTGACCAGTCTGGTAATAATAAACAGCAATTTACAGAATAACTGTCACATCCAACCGTTCTGGTGACGCTTCAGCATGAAGATAATAAAATCATTTCATTCCATGTAAAAAATTTATTGTAACGCGCGTTACTGACATTTGTACCGAGTAAAATGTTACCAATTTTTCTCCTGTAATGCCTTACATTACCATGATACAGCAAAAAGCAATGCAGTACAGTAATTTGTTACTTTTGTAACGCGTCATTCCCAACACTGATCCTGAAACCTTGAACATATAACATTCAGCCATACAGTTATATACTGAGCTTCTGCAGTAAATAAAGTGTTTCTTATTGTTTACTGGCAGCAGGACCTGCAATGAAATGGACTGATTCCGTCATTCTGCATCGTGCCATTTCCCTGTTAAGCTTTCTGCTGTATCTCTTCTGATATATCTCTCTCATGCATATATTTGATTTATTTGATTTCATGAACCAATAATGAAAAAAGAGATCCTTTTTGCTTATAATGTTGTGTTTGTTTCACCCTAAGAAAATAAAACTGTTATTTTCATCAATCATCAATAAGTTTTTACATTGTTTACATTTTTACATTTAAATAGTGTTGTAATATAACTTCAAAGAATGAAAGGAAAACAGTAGTTGCAGAAATGCAGAAAAGGCTATACGTTTTGTATTGAAGGTACAGTACATGCAAGAAGCGAATAGATGAGTTTGTGTGTTATATTGTGGGGAGATGATCAAACTGCTGATGCCTCAACTTCGCTTACTGCAGCATGAGTCATGGAGGTTGTGAAGAGGTGGAAGGTGGGTTTGATGGTAATTATGGTCATCGACTCTCGCCCTCTTTGCCTCTCTCATGGCCTTGTTTTACTTCAGAAATCCAAAAGTCTTACCATGTCATGAGGATTTTGTGTCTTGACTTAATGCGACACTGTGGGCCAAGCTGAGGCCACGGCTTTGCCCCATTAAAAACTCTGCCAGATCATTGTGCCATATGAGCAGCTGCATGCGACGGCATTGTCTGACTAGAACAAGCCATGACCTCATCTGGCATTGATTCTGTCTAACACTTTTTTACTTTCTCCCTCTTTTCCACAAACCCCCGCAAACACTCTGAATCTGTTAAAAGTCCTGCAGTATCCTGTACTCCGGTACTGCCAGATGGGCTCTCTGTTAAACATGTCACATATTGATATTACGTATTTCAGATCATTTACTACTGGCAGTATGAAAACATTGTGTATTTCTAATAGGGATGATCCATACCCTGAAATGCTCGCTGATCTAATCGTGCTTTAATTCAGAATATTGGCCACTACTGGTCTGATCTTTGTGTTTTCATAAAAAAATAAAGCCACATAATAGTAAGATAAAGTGTGTTATGTCATATCCTGGACTTATATTTCTTTTCCTAAAAGAATGTCCATTTAGTAATTTGCATTATACTGAATTCTGATCAAATCTAACTCACGGACATGTCATTGCATTTCAATTCTGTAGTAAAATCACTTCAGTTTATTTATATGTGCATTACACTAATGAGGCAGTTCACTAGAACGTTTCTTGTTTCTATGCTTGGGGCCAAATGTATATTAGAGAACAGGAACAGCCCACAGTGGGCCTTGATCCAATGTCAAAATGTACTCACAATGTACATGGATTTAATGATTGATTTCCTTAATGTAAGCTTTCGTGGCACAGCATTTAAAAGTCTGAATTTTTTGTTTTAGAGGACAGTTCAGTGCTGAAGAGAACGCGTTATCCTTGACTTTTTCAGACTTATGACTATTTTACCTTGATCAACATGATTCATATCGCCACCATTGATTAGACAATCCATGTTTACATGTTTTCCTACAATGATCAAAGAACTCTGATCACCTTGTTTATAGCTTAGTGATTGAATTGTGCAGCAATTCAATCAAAGGCAAACTGAAATTCTCTTGAGAAACATTCTTTGAAAACAATAAAGGGGGTCCTT
This sequence comes from Rhabdalestes septentrionalis, assembly GCA_037832545.1. NCBI lineage: Eukaryota > Metazoa > Chordata > Actinopteri > Characiformes > Alestidae > Rhabdalestes > Rhabdalestes septentrionalis. The sequence continues at coordinate 24,117 of JBBMFX010063428.1, forward strand.
GCGTTATGACACAGATATGTTCCTTTGACAGTGATGTGACCCAAATTTTTGTGTTAGTCGAAACACACCCTATCCTAACACAACTCTGTAGTGCATGTGTGTGTTCACCAAATTATTATACGCATTGTTTTTAATAGTCTGGTTACTGTGTGTCCTGAAAGAAAGTGTTGTACTGCATCGCAGGGTTTGTGAAAACTGCTGATTGGTGGCACTGTGGTGGCCGAGCCCCCCTAAGTGGCTACTGCAGAGAAACGTAGGCGCCAATCCATGTTGTCGGAACATAACAGAGAGGGGACCTTTCGCCTAATTCAGCCTGACCCACATCTGAGTGCTGTCATTGCTCATGCCTAGTCAGCACAGACAGACACATAAACGAACCAAAGCATTACAGTCAGAGAACAAGACCCCACTGACAGCACACACACTGACACACCCACTTACACACGTCAAAAAGTATGATGTCAAAGAATAAGAAGACCACTTCAGTTGGAGTTAATAATTTCTCCTGTTTAGTGCAAATATGTGTGTGTGTGTGTGTGTGTGTGTGTGTGTGTGTGTGTGTGTGTGTGTGTGTGTGTGTGTGTGTGTGT
>JBBMFX010063439.1:0-10779 GCA_037832545.1 Rhabdalestes septentrionalis
CAGTTATATAAACTTGAAGCATCAGAATCGGCATCGGTATCGGCCGATCACCTAGACAAAAAATCGGTACTTGGTATGGGTGGAAAAAATCCTGATCGGAGCATCACTACTACCAGCTGCAGCTCGTCAAAATCAGCACCGCTGACACACACCTGCACTGGACAGGCATCATTTAATACACAGCAGGACCTGACAGACTCATCTGTGTTTGGGCACAGCTTTGAAAAAGCTCATTTGAGCTCCGTAAGCGGCTGCAGTGACTTGGGATTCGCATACAAAATCCACACCGCACGTTTACACCCAGAATCGTGGTTTGTGGACATTATCTGAAGTCAAAACAAACAAGCAAACAAGGTTAATCCAGAGTAAATCCACGCAAAGCCACACTAACAAGCATTAAAATAGCACTCTTGTAAAAGTCTCTTCACTCTGCTCCTTAACAGGCCTCCTCCAATCAGAGCGAGGGCTCTAAACACCCCAGTGAGGTGTAATAACGGCCCTTATACAAAGAATGGGCTTAGAACATCTTACTTCCCTGGAGAAATAAATGAGGCATGGTGACAGGGCATCTTAAAGAAAGACTGAACGAAAACGGTCTTTTTAAAGGTCTTCTCATTATAAAGGTCTTTTCCTGTTCATACTTTTCAGTACTGTTAAAGGGGTGTTATGCAGTTTGTCATTTTTGCAGAATTAAATTGAGTGATCAAATTAATTAAGTGGTTTTTTTTTCTGATTCTGGCTCTGAATGTGAAATGGACCATTGTGGAAAATGTACCTATGCAGATTTCTTTATAATGGAAGTGATAGGAACCAGAAGTCCCATATGTTTTCTTTTGGTGCTATTTGGCCTCACAGCCCTGCGGTTATTCACTCATGAAGTGTGGTTGTAGCGAGAGTTGCTGACATTTGGGTTTTGCCACCTTTGCCATCAGACTGGGCATATTTAACTATTTTTATCCATAATAAAAATCCAGTTGACAATTTTTTGTGCTGTTTGGTATCTGAAGATCATCTTTGGCAAGTCTGGTGAAGAAGGGGAAAATGTTGTACCCCTTAAAATGTCTTTAAATAATTTGATCAAATCCTATATTGCATCCAAATGAATTGGGTTGAGTCACGGAAAACTTCCAAAGAAACAGTTGTGCTGGTACTTCGTTGTCTTCCCAGTTACTTTGTGTCTCCAGTGTTGTCAATTTGCATTTGTATTCCATGTTATTATGACATTTCGACCAATCAGAAAGCAGTGACACAATCAGCTCGGTTGCGGCCTTTTTTTGGCCCAGCCATCGAGCAGCTTGGGTTCGGCTTGGGTCCTGGTCAATTTATCTGTAATGTAATGCTTGGCTCTGACAGACAAACAGCAATTTAAAAGTCTATTGATCACTTTTGATCATTTGTGCCAATTTTAGGCTATACTGGACATAATTATGTGAATTGTAAAAACTGTTAAAGTTATTTCATAACTGATTATGGCAGAAAACCCAAGATGACATCTGATGTAACACAGAGCCTCTATGCAGCTTCGCTGTTTGGCCCCCAGCAATTTTCTAATGAAACATTCTTTGTAATTTATTTGATTTGCTTATTCGTGCTTTTTACAAGGCTAATCCTATTGTTGCTAACACATTTTGTAACATAGCACTTCAAGTTCAAATGTATGATGAGAAACTACATATTGTATTGGAGCAGGGCTGGGGAGGGATTTCCCAGCATGCATTTCTCCTGCCTCCTCCTGTTCAATGTTGTTCTGTGTGTTATTTTGAGGGTACTTTGTGTAGTTTGGGGGTAAATGTGTTTATTTAGAGTGTTTATGTGTGATTTGGGTTGTGTTGGGGTTTGTTTGATGTGTTTTGAGAGTAGAGGTACACAGTCTACTATGAGTGTGAGTCATGGTAGATCTGTGTACATGGGGTGGGTTTTGCTGACGTTAAGCTCGTTGTGCTGCATGTTCGCACCCTTTACGTGCCACTGCTGTTAAAAGCTCTCAATAAAAGCTGTGGAGGATTCCCTCCCTTTGAGTTCACCAGCTCTTGCGAGTGCTCCATCCTTTCCCTCGACGATCACACCTCAAGATCGTTACAATAATTTTACTGCTATTATTAATAAAACAAAAAAAAAGATCAAAAGCGTCGATAGCAGATCAACTGCTCTTCATGCTGAATTCTACAAGAGTGCTCAGCCTGATGCTCCTAATGAAGCACCGCTTCATTCACTGAGGTTAGAGGCCCACAAGTTATTCATTACGAATATGCATGCATGATCTTTAAAACTATTCATGTTACATCTATTAACATTATTTAAATGAGTCCTATTTGCATGAAGTATATAAACAATAACAAAAACAACAGAAAAGGAAAACATTATGTATAGAAAACCAAGCCCTCGGGCATCTTGAAATTTGTCCCTGCAGGCAGATAGGGAAGAGCCCCATCTAGGCCAGGCCTTACCTAGGGCATGACATGGATGTTTTCAGATTTCCTTACAAGTAGATTAAGAGAACCCAATAAAACAAATGCTATGAACTTATTATACTTGGCTGTTTATTTATTGAGTAAAAAGTTCCAGTATTACTTATCTGATTTTCGAGTCACGTGTTCTCGGTCAATGGGAAAACAATCAGGTGTGAGATGGTTCCCTATTTCATTTAAAGAACAGGGATCTACCTAAGTTTAATCTTCAGGTTTGTTGGAGTTTATCAGTGGCACGAACCAAGAACATTCACGACCCAAGAACATTCGTGACTTCAGTGGTTAGGGGAGATAGTGCCATGTTTGAAGAGATTTGGGGGCCTGTTATGGACCAATTACCAACCAGTCTACAGGAGATTATATTTAAGGGAAGATTAGTCTTAAGTTTCCTTTCTATTGAATAGCTGGTTTACTTTACTGTCTTGGATAGGATCAGCTGAGGGGCAAATAGCTAGACCAAAAAGTTCATGATGGGCTGAGAAATGTATATAGAATTATTTTATGTATGTATTTTTGTTTTTTGTTTTTTTAATTCTTTTTATTGTTGTTTTGATTATTGTACCTTAATTCGGTTTCAGTTTTTGTATCATCGTACCTTTGTTTGTTATTAAAAATATATATTTTTAAAAACGTTAATGAACCAAGAACATTCATGAGAGCGGAATTTAGAGATGAGTTGTTTATGCTCATCAGGCTGGAAAAGGTTACAGAATCTTCTCTAAAGAATCAGGACTGATTGTGCACAAACGGAATGAAGTCAAGACTATTGTTACCCTACTCACAAAGAGGCTGACTAACAAACATCACTCTAAGAGTAAGGCCATAGAGGAAGCCAGGGTAAATTCAAAGCAACAAAAGGCCTTTCTCACATAAGCCAGTGGGTCTTAGGCCAGAGGAACAACAATGGTTGGCATGGCAGGGCTTCAAGGAGGAAACCACTGCTCTCCAAAACAAACATCATGCACACAAGCAAGAAGGCTATTGTTTGAAGCCTTTATTGTTTCACACATGAAGGATTAAAATAGAATGTTTTGGTTTAAACAAGAAGCGTTATGTTTGGAGAAAGGAAAACCCTGCAGTTCAGCATAAAAACATTATGTTATCTATGAAACATGGTGGAGGCAGTTTTCATAGTTTGGACCTGCCTGGCTGCATCTGGGCCAGGATGGCTTGCATTATTGATCCTTATCAGCAAATTCAGAAAGGACTGTTTAAAAGGGACCGGAACAAGCAGTTATTTCTGAACAATGCCTCGGAAGGTTGAGCAGAGGACTGTTGGTTGAATATTGTTGGGTATACTCTCTGTCCCTTAGTAAGAATAAGGTTTGTTAAAAAAAATGGAGCTCTCTAATACATTCACACACTGATGCCACAACATCAGTGTCACTGCTGTGCTGAGAAAGAGCTACCATCCAAATAATATCTGGAAACAGAGACCCTCTGTTGGCCCTTTCCATTGATGTGCAGGGGAGAGGGGTGCTGATAAATTGCACATCAGATGGGATTCGTTCTCTAACTGTAAAACTACAAAGTGCGTCCACATAATCGGTGTGCCAGATAAAATAGCAAGTATCAGCATTGCATGTGGCAGGCCATGTGTTTCCATTATTACTGCACACCCCTCACCATTCGCGATATGACATGGGCCATGGCAGCCTTTCGTTATTGTCATTCAAATACAGGGAGAGTTTTGTGTAAACCATTAAACATTTAAAATAAGAAACATTGACTAAGTTATAGATAATAATTAATGCACATCTCTGACTGTGTTTCTGTGATGGTATTTTTATGAAAATCTGGAAATGTAGGAACAATTTCAATATAGAATTAGAACTCTGTAAAACACAATCAGGGCTCTGTAAGATATTTTTAAAACAAGGCATATATCTTATTTCCCTCTGGATAAAAACATGAATAAATATGTTTGTTTTTACACCACTACACCACACACAATAAAACATCTAGTGACCAATTAGAAGGCTCATCAGTCTTAACAAATATTGTGCAAAAACAGCTTTGGCTATGGATTTTAGCCACAGAGCAACAACCTGACTCTCACTCTCGCTCACTCTCTCCCTCATTCTAAATTCTCTCTCTGCCTATATATAGATGACATTTAAGACAACCTTCCTTTGTTGAACCAGCAGGTTACGTTCAACACGTTCAGCCCAGCGGTAAGACATGTGAACCTGTGAAAAAGACATTTCTAACAGATTCTACAATGGAAACTGAGGTTGTGGAAGAATTTATGCTATTCATTTGGAGTTTGATAATTCATAAAGGGTAAAAAAATAAAGTAGACGTATTTCCGCTAGAAAATGCAAAGTGCGATTGCGCGGTTGCCATACAACCAGTGTGTGGAGACACACAAAAATCTGGATTTATGGGCAAAATCGAATTATTCACAGTGTGGATTCACACTGGCACTCTTCTGATTCTCTTTCTTTAGTGGCCGACGTGACACGACTGTGACGGCCACCTCGTCCCCGCCTCGTAGAACCCGTTCCCCATCTCCCGAATATTAGTTTTCCTTTCTTTACTTCCTGTATTCCATTTCTCCCTTTTTTCCCTTCATCCCTATATTTATTACCAGTTTACGTTTCGGTCTCTTGTCCCCTACCTAGTTTTCATGCCCCATTTGTATCGCGTCCCAGTCTTATTAGTTTCACCTGTCCCTCGTTAATCATTAGTTCCACCTGTGTCTCGTTTGCTCCCCTTATTTAAACCCCAGCTGGTCCCAGTTCCTGTGAGTCTGTATTTGTCTCCAACCGGTGAATTTTGTGTTTTCATGCTTGTTTTCATGTTCTTGTCTTTGTTTTCCTTTTCTCTTTTACAGGCCCGTGTTCCTCCATTTTGAACCCATGGTTGCTCACGGCCTGCGCTGTTACCTGTATCCATGTTTTCTGCCCTTGAGGAAAGCTCAATCCTGAATCTTGGTTTTGTTATTTTTTTTCTTTGTTTATTTGAGGAGCACGGGTCTTGTGTTTTGTGATTTCCCTGTTTTATTTGATGTGGTTGTTTTTTGGGATTGTGTTCTTGTTTCTTGTTCTTTGTTTTGTATCTACTAAACTGTATATATTAACTGTACTGCTGTGTCCTCCCCTTTCCCTCCCAAACACAACGACTGTCCGCTCTCTCTCTCTCTTCCATTACAGAGCCGACTCCACCACAAACATTTTTTATTATTAGTTTTTAAACAATCAGTACCCAATCAGCCTGTGACCAATACATGCAAACTGCACCAGATTTTAACAACCATTTTGGCATTGGAATTAGTCCAAAGTCTTGCACAAGCTCAGAATAGAAGCAGCGTCTTTTTCTTTATAAAAACAATAATAAAAGAGGCACTAATGAAGCACAACAGTGCGATGACTAACATGGTCACAGTAATCATACCACAGTATTCAAACAGTGCTCTTTACTTTACTATTTACTCATATACATATACTCATTGTGTACTTGCATATAGCCTGCCTATGTCTACATTTGGTTTACATGTAGTTTATATCTATATTTTACAATACACATGTGCATATTTTATATTTCTAGATTGTATAGTGTATATTTCATAATATACTGTTGATATAGTATTTTATTCTATTGTATACTTAATTTGTGCTTTACTGTCCAATTTCTCCCATGACAATGCAAATTTATTTGATCTAATCTCTCATCTTATCTTAATAAATACATAAGAAAACACCCAGAGAAAAAACAAGAGGCAGAAAAGCATTTCTTTCCACTGTTCTCAGTCAGACTTTACAGCCAGTGCTTTCACTCATGAACATCATTACCCCCCACTTCTTTCCTTCCGAGACATACTACCGACGAGACATTGCAGCGCCTATAATTTAGAATCTCTAGATTATAGTACTTCTAATGCACAATTACTGTTTGACACATTAAAAGCAACATGTAAAATGAAGTATATGCCAATACATCCTTATGTTTCATTTTTTTATATGTTAATATGTTAAATACGTAGAAATTGACCCCAATGTCTGAAGTCAGACAGATATTTCAAAGCAGAATGTTGTCACGCCATGAGGATTGGTGGCTTCCCTTTGTTAGTGATGTCTGACGTGATTGTCTTTGTGAGCCCAACTATTCACTCAGACTTACGACTTCAATGGCAGGCCTATTGTTTCGCTGATACACTGTGGGAGAAGACTCACAACCGCATGGCCCGTTACGATAAAAGCTGCAAGCTCTGTTGCTGCACTGATTGCATGGAGGCCGCCAGCATGCATTTCATTTCCCTTCTTGGAGATTTCATCAGGAAGGTCAACAAAAATAGAATGACTGCCAATTTATTTACGACAACAAGTTGAAAGCGACAGTGCTGGTGTGTAAGATTGCTGATTAAAGGAATCTATTATCTGACATCCTGCAGTATGGAAGCCCTGTTTGTTGCAAAAAGAAAGCTAATGCAGCAAAGAGACACTCGAAGGAAAACAGAAACTCACAAACTAAGAAAAATACCTTAATAGTGTGTTGCAATATTCATAGTTACTTTGCTATTTCTACTGATATAATGTAGTGCAATACACAAATCTAATATTTCTAACTATACTGTGAGTGTCCTGATCAAATACACTTCTGTATAAGTGTTTCCTTGGGTGATGTTTTGATGAAGCAAGGTATTCAGCAAAATTTTATTACTTAAGTAATAACTGATTCAGACTTGCATTTTCATATACTGCAACAAGTACTAAAATTCCAGTAAACATCCACACGTATCCATTTATTTTTTACCACGTATCCATTTATTTAAAACCAGTTTCCTTTCTAAGAGGAGAGAATCTGTAACTGACTCCTATTAACTGCTGTTGGAGCTGCAGAGTGAAATTCAAGACTGTCCTTTAACTTTAAACGCACTCGTTACTGTTCCAACACTGAATAGCTCCTTAAATATCCTACAATCATCTAGAAATCCAATATAAATATATTAGGTGGCTTTTAAAAGGTAAGTAGTGATGAATTTAAATACAATATTTTCAGGATAATAAAGGTATTCAAGTGGTTTACATACTGGAAATGTTCTTGTTAGCAAGAATAAATAGAGAAAATAAGCTCCAAAAGTAGCTCATATTCAAATCATAGTTTTTGTGATGTCACAAAACCAACACATTTAAACAATATGTCCATATTCTGACCACAGCAGTTTGTGCACCAACACCTTTCATGGTTTTTTGGCATTTTGTTGGATTACATGAAGACCTTGATTCATCAGAACTGCCAGTAACTCACCTGGAGCTGTGATTGGTCACGCTGTAAGAAACAACCTGATTGGTTAGAGGCACATTTGTATACTGCCACCTTTTACGATGTCAGCATTGCAGAAACGGATATCGTGATAGTGGTTAACAAAATGATATATCGTGCAGCCCTACTTATAGTATTCATTCTAAACACAGGTTTGAAAATTGTCATATAAGAATTAATTTTGAACTATATTGTCATGGAAAAATAACTGAATGAAAATGTAGAATATGGAACCTTATATGACTGCTTGGCGTATCAGTCTCTTTAGTAGTAAAGGATTAAAACAGTTTTTCGAATTACACAAAGACGTCGATTCATGAAAAGCACCCAGTAAGTCACCTGTTCCTGTGATTGGTCACTGTGTCAGAAACACTGTGATTGGTTAGAGACACAGTTTTGCAATATCAAATTCCAGCGACAGATGTTGCAATAGGTTTTTACAGATGAAATGTTGTGCATCCCTAACAGAACTGCTAGTAGAACAGCACTGAGAGTATAAAAACCTAGGGGCACCAAGTTCAAAGCAAAGCGTCAGTCAGAGGTGTTTAAGCAGTGATGGAGCTCCACCTAGTACCTTTGGGATGAGTTGGAGATGTGTTTGGGATCCAGAACTAATCATCCAGCATCAGTGTCTGAACTCAGTAAAGCTCTCGTGACTGAACATAATCAAACTGTCACAGGAAAAGGTTCTAAGCAGATGCAGCTACCGCTGCAGAGGTGGGAAAACTGTGTATTAATACCCGAAAAAAAACAGAATAAAACTGGAGAAAGAAGATCACGACGTTTAGAATCCAGACAGCATGCTAAAAGGCACCTAATAACTGTCTGGCGCAAACGACGGCAGAATTAAACAGAGCACGGGCAAAAAAAGCGACGCACCTCATGCGGCCCATTCCTCCCAGCTTAGTCATGTTCTCAATACATTCGCAAGTACATATTTACATAACACTGTCAATCAACGCACACTGTTACTCAGAGCCACTTACATTATAATGAAGAGCCGCATGAGAGCATGAAGCTTGCAGGAGGCAGCGGAGGTCCGGCGAAGTTCTCTTTTTTAAACAGGCATCAGAGATGTAGCCTAAAATAGGTAAAGTTCAAAATCTCCAGGAGGAAAGTTCAAGCGATTCTGCACTGCAAATGTCACCCCACCGCTGAGGACCCCGAGCCAAAACAAGACCCTTTCAGTCCCACAAAGGGGACCTTGCATGCCAACAGGGCTTTAGAAATTACCTCCTTTTGGCTGAATAGTGTTCCTAAGGCCAATGGCAATATTAGATTTAAATTAAATCTAAATAAATAGATATATAAATACACACATACATAATAACCACCTTCATTATCATATAATAATTATAATTCTATTGTAGTAGTAGTAGTAGGGTTGGTGTTAATTACAAATAATGTAAAATAAGGATAATCCTCATTGTAATCGTTATATACTAATAATATATTATCATTTCTTTTCTGAAATCATCTGTAGCCCTCCAAATAAATTACTTTTAGCAAACTCGTCTGTTTGAGAAAGCAATTACAAGTTCAAATAGCTTTAATGAACAGGTTTCATGTCCAGAATACTGGCTAATGCGAACTTTTCTGAGCTAGCAGGCTCGCACATTTGCCAGCTAAGAAGCTAACGGTTGTACTTTCTTATTTTAGCTAAAGTAGTAACAGAGTGTTTCACAGTGACAGAATAGGGCTAAGAATGCATGGGTAAATATTAGGGCTGGGAATTTAACGCGTTAATTAGATTAATTCATCACAGAAAAAAATAACGCGTTACTATTTTTAACGCAGTTAGCGCTTTAAGCTCTGCCACTAATTGGCAGGCATGTAGTACTTCAATTCATGACCAAAAATACATAATCTTCCCAAATCACTGCTGCTAAGCAGCCAGAGAGAAGAAAAAAACGCCAAAATGGCTAATAAAAAGTTTTCCTGTGATGTCTTGTGAATGTTTTTTGCCGATTCCGAAGGAGATTATTTGCCTTTTGGAAAAGACACTCGCCCAGTTCAATTTTGACCGCAGCTGCACGGCCATGCATGGAGAGAGTGACCGCTCAACACTTCAACACTTCGGCCATCGAGAAAGTGGGTAGCAGTGGTGAATCGCAGTGTAGGAGAGGTATTGGTCGAGCTAGAGGCAGCAGGAGAGGGAAAACTGGGCTGGAATTAGCCGTAGCATTTAGCTCTCTCTACCCAGACCTCCAGAAAGGCACTGGGGAGTTTCAGCGCTACACGGCCGGAGTGTGTGTGTGAGAGCTGGGAGATGTAGGAGAGGCAGCAGGGTGATGTGGGTCTGAATAGGAGTGGAAATAGCGATGATAATGGTGGCTGCGTTTATTTGAGAAACGAGGAATTGTATCAAAACTTACAACTGTAATATACTGTAACCTAATTCATAGGTTTGGTTCAGTCAGTGATAAAAATGCCATGACCATTGTTGCCTAAGATATAGGCTTGTATTCAACAATAAATGGTAAAAAAAACTGCTTGTTTTAACGTCTGTATGTATGTGCGATTAAATGTGATGAATTCAATTAATTAATCGCCACACCATGTAATTAATTAGATCCAATTTTTTTTGCGCTTGACAGCACTAGTAAATAGACATGTGACCTAAATGGCTTACAGTTTGAATTATATGAAGGCTCCTGTTCATCCAAACACCCATTGAGACCCATTTGTGGCATCTGAGTTTGTCAAATTCTCACATTAATTTGTGACTGGTGAAAGGAAATTGGTTTTGCAAATACAATATCCAAGAGAACCCGCATATAGTGAAAACTGTGTTGTTGTGGTGTGGTTAAATAACCATAAACATGCCAATATTTATAGTTTACCTTCTAAATATGACCCAAATATTCTCCCAAAACACTTTACTTCACTTAAAACCTATTAGCCTTAAAGAAAATACTTTACTTTGAACTCCTGCAGAGGGAGGGGTTCTGGAGAGTGTGTAGGAGAACAAACACTGGTTCTAGACTGTTTTACACCGGTTATATTTACTGAAATCAGAGTTTACTGATACACTCTGAGTTCTGAG
>JBBMFX010063448.1:0-10779 GCA_037832545.1 Rhabdalestes septentrionalis
GGTCAGTTTCCTCCTCATTACTCCAGCCAGTTAGGGGAATATGGGTTTCACCTGGGAGTAATGAGGAGAGCTGCAGTACTGGTTTCTGTTTGGGGGTTTTCAACTTGGGGTTTATTATAAATAGTCCAAGCGACCGCATCTAGGTATGCTGTCATTAGTCTATATTGGGTTTTGTTAGTCCTGCTTCTTTTCTGTTCCTGTCGGCCATCGAGCCTTGTTCCTTTGAGTTTTTGTTAATAAAGTATCCCAAACGGTCATATGTCTTTGTGGAAGTATGTGCACCGTGACAACCAGCAGTTAGTCCAGCTACGGTTTATTTTTTAGCTATGGGTTTTTGTTGTTACAGTTCTTGTTATTTTATTTTTATTGTTTTTGCTTTGTTATTGATTGTTATTCATTTTTGTTTAACTTTATCTGGTGCTGAGTCACCATTCTGTTTGTGGACGTAGTAGTGGCTTTTGTATGTTTGAAGTGGATGTGTACCTGTTCTGACTGCGCTTTGTAGTTCTAATTTTCTTTGTTTTGTTTTCTGTCCGTGATCTAACGGCTGTTTGTGGGAAGGGGGGTGGCTCATATGTGGGTAATTTTAGTCTGGAACCGCCACTGTCCAGGAGTCACAAAGATGGCCAGTCCAAGTTCTAAGGCAGCTTCTGCAAACTGGAAGTTTAAGCGCTACTTTTCCCTCAATGAGTTTAAAGGCAAAAAGGTTTATGTGATGTAGCTTATGGCCAGGAAAAAAACGTCTCTCTGCGTAGGGGATTAGTGTACAATATTTTATATTTATTTTATATTAAATTTGATTTATTTTTTAAGTAATGCAAAAATTACTTTGCCTGGTAATTAGACACTTTTAAAGTGATGTAACTCCGTTACTAACGCAGCTACTAATTGTGAGAAGTAACTAGTAACTATAACTAATTACTTTTTTAAAGGTACTTTAACCCAACCCTGATAAAGGCACACTCCAGCAAGCATCAGATGTCTCACCTCAACAGAAAAAATTGTTACAGATGCCTGCGGGAATAAACCTTTCAAAATGTTAATAGAGGTTTATGTCAGTTGTCATGAAACTCAAGGCCTTTTGAATGCTGGCCTACAGTAAAGTGATGAATAACAAAAATTCTATCAGTAATAAGTATTTTGAAAGCGACAGTTTTCAGAGCGTCAAAGTGAATCCTTGCAAAAATAAACAGGCACTTCTGTCATGCTCAAAAACAGTCTTTAATAGCAGTTGAAATGCAAATATCCAAAAGTAAAATCACAGAACAGATGTATTCTTCAGCATAGAGCAGCTTGTTAATAAAGTGTGCAAGCAGACATAAAGAATATAAAGCCACAAAACTCCAGTGGTCCAGAAGTTCACTTTGGGTAGAGGATGTTGTACTCAGTAAATGGTAAAACAGTAAAAGCTTCGTATCCATGATCAGTTTTTGTGGTCCTAACAGTAAATCTGCTATAGACCTGTTTTTCAGGTAAAATGCATACCGCATCACCCCTGGTTTCAAAGGGAACCGTTACCTGAAGGTGTTCATTGATTTGTGATGTCTTAGGCATGAAGGACAGACATTCCTGAATATTTATTTCATAGCCACGCAGTAAATCATCAAATTTAGTCAAAAAATCAATTACATAAGTCTGCGCATAGAGTTTACCAGCGTTACAAACATGAAATTTCACTATTCCAACCCTTTTTACTCTATGTTCCAATAATTTTTTAACGAACTCAGACAGAACCTTTGCTAGTGTTTCTGAAACCGCTCCACAGACAGTAAACAGAAATAATTCTAACTTGCCATGGCAGTGGATGTGTATAAACAGTTCTTTAGCCGAAGATGCTTTTACACGATCATTATTATCAACCTGAGTTTGGATCTTGCCATTCTTTATTTCTACAAAAATGTCCTGTGGGTGTGCGTTCTCAATAGATTTTTTATCGTAAATAAAAGTTTGATCTAATCCGTCATACACATGCATGTGAACCAGTGGTTCTTTCCCAAATGCATTGAGATCTTTCTTAAGAAGTTCCACCAGGCTCTCTGTAAAGTCTATTCTTTTCTTTTCATCCCAACAATTTTCGGGAAGTTCAATCCTCACCCTTTGCTTTGGATGTGGTTCCACACCCTGCACTCGCAAGAGCTGGAGCAAAATTTTGGCTAAATCCTGCACTGCTTGTGAGCCCACTTTTAAGCTGTTATTATCAGACGTACAAACGGCCTTTAGCTTCACAGCCACTGAGTCGGCCTCCTGGATTTGCACTCGAAATAAATCCTCAGGTTGATGAGGCCCACGACTAAACACTGTCTCGAAACTGAATGCATTGGAACTGTAGGTAGCAAAAATGCTATAGTATTTTTCATCCTTTTCACCTGCCTTGACTTCTATCTCCTTGTTCAAGTCATCCTTTACCTGATTCTGATCACCCAAACCCAAATAGACATTTATCACCCCTCTTCCAACTGTAATTTTCCCATTTTGTTTCCGTACCTCTTCCTCAAACTCCTTCTGGAATTCAAAGCCGACAGAAGTCTGCAGATCATCTGGGAACACCACAATGACAACAGCATCACTTCTGAACAGCTTTAAAATGAGTGCTACTAATTCCTTTGCTTTTTTTTGATTGTTCCAAACAAATGTATTTTTTTCAATCTTGAATTTTCCTCTAATATACAGTTTTATGAGTCTGGAACTTTCAACTTGCTCCTTCTGGCCAGAGTTAAAGTACTTGGGTTCAGCTGCTTCTTGAGAACTGTACCGCATTTTCACCAGACCTTTTAGTTTGGAAAGTTCATCATCAAGCTCAAGTTTAACATGGACAGGATCTCCCAAAGCAGCACAGTAGAGGACGACCTGAGTGAGGGTCCAATACACCAAAGCCCATCTGATGTCGGAGGCCATGGCAAGCACCACGTACTCTTCTCCGATGCTTAGCAGTGAATTCTGGAGTGAGAAAAAGAGCAGAGACTGTGTTCATTAGTGCTATTAATCAGAAGATGATCAAGTACATTTTTATTTGCGCACATGACATAAGTTAAAACTTACCAACATTAAATGACTACAGACACTCAGTAACAACACATATTCCAAAACTTTAGAATGTACACTAAATATGTAGAGTTATACTTACCTCAGCTCTGACAGGTCCAAAGTAAAACCCCCTCTCACTTACCGTCGACTATATAGAGCAACAAGCCAAACAGAGGCTTGACACATCGTTGAGAGTTTGAATATAATTTGTATATTCACCTCCCACACCTCAGTTATTGAGGCTGATGTTCATATATCTCTTAGCATGAATCTATCTCTACATTTATCCATACTTTTATGAACTGTTCTGTATTCTGAACGTTCAAAATTGAAACATGAACTAAGAGCCGACTGTTGCATATTGGTGCATGTTGATGTTTGGCACTCCAGTGGAGTTGGCTATAGAAAGCGTATAGTGTTATTTTCTGTACCTACTAACTAATTTAAATTATTATATTGATACAGGGGGTCCTCGAGTTACAAGGGGCTCAACGTACAATGTTTAGAGTTTAATTGGCAAAATAGTTTAGTGGATCATGGCAGATTAATGTGCAGAATGCACAGAATGTGCAAAATATGCAGTAATGCATCATATGAGTGAGGGAGTGTGGGTATGAATGAGTGAGGGGGGCCTTATCATGGATTCTGAATAAATGACACTTTTTTGGTTAGTTGTGTTTATAGATTTGACAAGTGTGTTAGGACAGGTTATTTACTTAGACCAGGGTGTGTTTCGACCTACACCAGAATTAGTTTTACATCACTGTCGAAGGATCTCCGTTGTAACATGAGGACCCCCCGTATACTACACATATAACATTTAACAGATGCCATCGCTGTCTAAAGAAAACCGTGTGCCTCCATTTTTCTATTCTTATTCGACAACACAGCAAATACCCCATCCTTTGTAAAACCTTCATAAATAAACTATTTCTAATGAATAAAATGCTTTACATTAAACTACTTATGTAAATAATGTTTTGCCTTTTCCTAGTAAATACTTTTAAATTCATTTTTGTAGTATAACCTGTGAATGGATAAGGAAGATAAATGTTTATATTTGGACAGTGTAGTGTCTGTGAAATGTTATAAGTGCAGAAAATCAGTATAATAATTTTATTACAGAAAATAAAACTATAAGTTGTCTGTACCAAACTCTGTTCCACTCCAGTGACAGTTAGGTGAAAAGATCGGTCAGACGTTTTTCCTATCAAGAACTGAGATGCAAAACCAGCCCATTCATCAGTTACCAGTTAAACATGGCTTTGGTCATAACTGCTCTTCCAAGGTCACATGGTTCTGAGAGACCTGTGGGTAGATAAGAAAAATGCTCCTTCAATAAACCTCCACATCAAGATCTGATATATAAAGGCCTCCAAGAACGATACGAATGGCTAAAGTTCATTCCTGGCTGGTACTCAGCTATAATGTTGTACACCAAGAACAGCCAACATGCACCTTAGTGATGTGCCAGTTTCACAATTACTTCATTAATCACACTCAGTGCTGTTTGAATTGGTGGGTTTGTTGCAATTCTTATGGTTCGTCATTAGCAGTGGCGTAAAAACCTAGTCATGGGCCCAGGTGCGAAAATTCGATCTGGGCCCTTTATACTGTTTCAAATTTATCCCGAGGATGTTTTAGTTCTGATTAATTTTGTTTTTGGCAGTCTGTTTTAATTTTAGTTTTAGTCTAGTCTTTGCATCAAGCTGTCATTTTAGTTTTTAGTCTTAGTCACGTCCAGACTTTTTAGTCTAGTCAAGTTTTAGTCGACTAAATGTCGGAGCGCTTTAGTCTTATTTTAGTCAGAATGAACCACAACTATTTTCATCTAGTTTTAGTCGATGAAATCTGTATTTTAGTCTTTTTTATTAAGTGAAAATAATATAAGTACTTAATAGAATAGACAAAATCTAAAATATTCCAAATTCAAATAAGGTTATCTGATTAAGGCTCAAGAATACTGTGCATCCATTCCAGACATGGGAGATACCCTGATTTGAATTTAAGACATTTGTTTTGCCAACAATGTTAGAACTTAGATGTGCACACACACAACTTTAAACAAAATAAATGAACAACACCCCATCACTAAAAGTGCAAATACAATGTGTACAATGTGAAAATGTGTGTGTGTTTGTTGCCATAAAACCCAAATTTGTAAAACTGGTCAAATTCTTCACCTTCAGTGTGTGGGCCTGAACTCACCTGAATATTTTTTTAAAATCCTAAACAAATATAATCTACACAACCAAATCAGAACAAGGATCAGACTTTTGCATGGATATAGGAAAGACTGCTTATAAAAATTCTGTTTGTGAGACTTTGTGTGTGTCCTAAAACTTTTGTCCACTCAAGATACATTTAATTCACATAAGAGCTTAGATCGGGCCCAAAAAATGAAATCCGACCTGAGCCCGTGCATCCCGGCCCGACACATTAACTGTAATTTTCGGCCCGGGCCCGATTTAAATCTGTCTCTTTTTTAATACATAGGCCGTTATAACACACAATCTGAACTGTGGCTTTCATAAACTCACACTCCAAGCTCCGAGACTCTCAAATGCTGGATCACGACCCGCCCCTAGGAGAGTGGCAGGAAATATCGGGCCGGGTTCGGGCTAGTGATGAGTCATTAGCGAACGAGCCGGCTCTGAGAGCCGATTCTTTGTAGCGAACGAGAAGAGCCGATTCCCAGCGAGTGAGAGCCGCTCCCCACTTTATTTCATTTCGCTGTTGCGCTCTCTCTCAGTGGCTCAGGGGCTGCCGGGGGTGTGGTGAGGCTCCAGTGTTCTGTGGATTTGTGGATTTGTTTGCAGTTAAAATTTGATTAAAATATTTTTTAAAAAGTAAGAATTTCTGCTTTTGTAACAGAACAAATACACAAAATTAGGCAATTATATAGCTTCTCATAAAACACTTAATACAAAAGGGTTTATATCAACAAACACAGCATTCAAATTTGCCAATATGAGGCTACAGGTGATAATAAACTAAGAGCCATTTGGGAGCCGAAAGAGCTGGCTCTTCTTCGGGAGCCAAACCATAAGAACCGGCTCTCTGAAAAGAGCTGAACTGCACATCCCTAGTTCGGGCAGAGACTCGAAATCTAATTTACAGTGCCTCTCAATGGACAAAAGTATTGGGACGTCCTTTACCTTTGTCTCCCCTTCCCAATGTACAGGAAATAATGTCTTTTTAGTCAACGAAAATGAGACATTTTAGCATAGTTATTATCTTGTAAACCATATTTAGTCTCGTTTTTATTCGTCAACAAAACTACATTATTTCGTTTCGTTATCGTCACATGACCAGCATTTACGCATCTCGTCTCGTTTTCATCACGTTTTTGAACCAGAAGCACAGAGGTAGTTTATATAGATTGCAATTATAAATACAACAATACTGAACTACGTGCTGCTGCTGTGATTTCTGCAGCAAAGCGAAACAGCCCGAGATTTCGCATCTTGTGGCTGAAGGTGCTTTACGGCAGTCACACGTCTCCGCTCTGCTCCGCTTTCTTTGTACTGTAGCATTCTGCAAACCGCTGCAGACCTGGATTACACACGTTTTTTATTGATGGATGTATTTTAATGCTGAGTTTTTTTGGGGTTTTTTTAAGGAGGCGGGTCTGGGGCAGTGACGGGCCCAGAGAGATCACTGGCCCGGGTGCAACTGCACCTGCTGAACCTGCTGTTGTTCCGCCACTGTTCACGGCATTCACGTCTCCGCTCCGCTTTCTTTTTGCTGAAGCTTTCTGCAAACTGCTGCATACCTGGATTACGCAAGTTTTTATTTGATGGTTGGATTTTAATGCTTTTTTTGTTTTATTTTGTTTTTTTAAAGGAGGCGGGTCCCGGGCCCCGAGAGATCACGGACCGTTCTGTAGTGTCTAAAATAAGCCACAAATTGTATGAAGCATTATGAATCATAATTCACAGAGTGACTGCCACTCTGCTTCAACCAGGCTGGTCATATTATTACTAAAACAACAAAAATGTGAAACAGTCACAGTTTATGATTAATCTCTCTGTATTTCAAGCATTTTTGGGGGATTTGTGATATATATTGTTGCTGAGTTGGGCTGGGGAGGGCTTTCCCAGTATGCATTGCTCCCGCCTCGAACTGTATTTGTGGTTCCGTGTGTTATTGTGGGCGTTATTTTGTGTAGTTGGGGGGTTAAATGCATTTTTTGTGTATTTTGGGTGTTTGGGATGTGTTTTGGGTTGTCTTGGGGTTGTTTTATTGTGTTTCAGAGTAGAGGTACATAGGTTAAATGGAACTGTATGACAGTAAAATATATACATCACAAATCTCAAATTGTACCTTAAAAACTGAGAGAGAAATCAGAAACTGTGATTGTTTCACACTTTTGTTGTTTTTATAATAATTTGAGCATATTAACTTGATTAAACTGTATTTATAACTTGACTTCCCCATCCCAGAACACCGCCACTTTTGGAAAGCTTGATCCGCCCCTGCTGCTTATCACCAAAACTCCTATTAAATTCGAAATAAAAGCTCAACACAAACCCTACATACACACATGGCTGCCCACTGTCACAGACCTCAGGCCTGACACACTGCTTATATATATTATTGTCAAACCATATATACAAACCCAGATTTTTCCAGGCAGATAAATACAGATGTTTATCAGACTGAGTATGCAGTTTTGAAAATGTGAGCTGTGCTTCACCAGCTTGAAACTCTCACAGCTATTCCAGTTTATTCTTTCGAATTCAATTCAATTCAATTCAGTTTTATTTATATAGCACTTTTTACAACCAGGTTGCCACAAAGCAGCTTTACAGAGTCCAGGTCCGAGCCCCTAGTGAGTAAAAGGAAAAACTCCCTCAAATGGAGGAAGAAACCTCAGAAGGAACCAAGACTCAAAAGGGGAACCCGTCCTCCTCAGGTCGACCCAGAGAGGAAGAAAACAAAGAAAGAGAGAAAGAAAGAGAGAGAGAAAGAAAGAGAGAAAGAGAGAAAGAAAGAGAAAAAGAAAGAAAGAGAGAAAGAAAGAAAGAAAGAGAGAAAGAAAGAAAGAGAGAAAGAGAGAAAGAAAGAGAGAGAGAAAGAGAGAGAGAAAGAGAGGTTTATATAGGTAGATGTAGGCAGATCAAGAGAGAGGAATAAAAATGAGACGGAAGGTCATCCTTAACCAGCAAGAATATTTATCCATGCAAGATAAACTGAAAACATCTCTGAGAAGAAACCTCTCTCTGACTTCTGCAAACAAACAATTCTTGGAAAGCCCCTGAGACCACACCTTCATAAAACACCTTTTGTTTTCTCGGTTCAACCCGTCCAGCAGGCGGAAATCACACCTGAAAGTTAAACTTATCACTCCGGACTCTTTTTTAAGGATACAGCCGTGGACAACAGGGCAGGCAAACCTGTGCAGCTGTTAGGAAGAAAAAACAGGGTTACAGTCCAACGCTGATCCAATCGTTACTCACAAACCTTAAATCCAGCAGCCACTACAAATTACCGTATTTTTCGGCCTATAAGAAGCAAACCAGGGGGGGAAAAGTTGGTGCATCTTATACGACGAATATAAATTTTGCCTGCATTAAAACTACACCTAACTTTGTGTGGTGCTCGCAGTCCTCTTTTTATGCTGTGTGTGCTGCAGTCAAACAAAAACGAGACGAGACGCGACATTAATGCTGGTAATGTGACGATAACTGAACGAAATCTATAATGTATTTTTGTTGACGAATAAGAACAAGACTAAATGTGGTTTACAATATAAAAACTGTGCTAAAGTGTCTATCAAAACAAGACGAGGCGTTATGTATCTAGAGTGGACAAAAGTTTTGGGACACCCTTTTTCTAGATTTTCCTCCTTGAAAATTGGGTGCGTCTTATATTCCGGAGCGTCTTATAGTCCGAAAAAATATGGTACTCTGTACTTGCTATAAATTACTCTGTCTCCACTATGAAAGAGTCAGTTTACACTGCAAATGTTTCACTATCGACTACAAATTCCCCAGTACCCACTATAAATGATTCAGTATCTACAATGAATCATTCAGTATCTTCTACAAACTATTCAGTATCTATGATGAATTATTCAGTATCTAATATAAATGATTCACTAGTCCCAAATTATTCAGGCTGATTGATTCTAACAGTTTTATCAGGTTGAAATAAATAAAGGACAGGCGTTGATCTAATTGCTAATATTATGATTAGGTTCTGAGAGTGTGTTGCTTCACCTCGGGCTGTGTGCTGAAGTCTCTGAGCAGGTAACCATTCCACACAAACCTCTGATCCGCCTACAAACCACAAAACACCAACACAAGGTTTAACCCTCCCACCGAAACTCAAAGCAGGTCTGTACAATACGCCAAGAATATAATTACTATTACAAATATTTTAAGAAAATATTACTATTACTATATTTCTATATAAAAATAAAAAGGTTTTCATAGTATTTCCAATGATAATTATCTATTCTTAATATTTCATCACCATTAAAATATTCATATACAGTTGTTGTTACGCTAGCCATTACAATACTGTCATTGCAAAAAGGCTTTGGTATGCCAATTACTAACAAATCAGAGTGGTTTTACTGTGTGCTGACCAATCACAAGATAGTTACACATAAAATTTTAGTTTATTAGTTTATGAATAATATATATGAAGAATCATTTTTAATCTTTTAAATAACTTGGCACCCACCAGACAAACCCCCACCCACCCCCAGCCTCACCCTCTCCAGCAGGCTCATCTCCTGGAACTCAGGGCTGGTGTTGGCGAGCCGCTGCAGTGTGTGTGTGAGGTCGTAGTCAGTGGCAAAGTAAAACCCATCAGTGTTTAGAACGTTGTTCATCATTGCCAGGAACGCCTTGTTGTCCTGCGTCTGGACAGAGATCAGACTGTCAGTTCCAGTCATTCCCAGCAGTGACCAGCAATTCATATTTCACTCCTTATAATTAACACATAGCCCAGCAGGTCATAACAGAGTCTGTTACCATCCATCAGTCTTAAAGGCACAGTCCCGAAAACAGCCTGTTTCATTCTAAGACTTACAAAAAGGTTGAAAAACAGTCATGTGAACTTAAGAATGAAAGAAAGTGCCTGTTTGCGGTGAATAAACCCACAAAAAAATGTCACAAGTGAGCATCATGAAATAAAGAATCATTCGGTATGGAACTCTTAACGATAAAATGAAACATTTTGCCCTAAAAATCTTGCCCAACCTGGTTGTCAGTGAGGTGCAACACCGTCTTCTTATAGGAAATCATGTCAAATTCCACCGCTTTCCAAACCGCGTGACCCAGTAGATCCCCCACTTTCCTCTTCTTTGTGATTACTATGAGGTACGTGCCTAAAACAGGACAACACACACCGACCTATAAATCAAATACATGAACGAGCAAATGTTCCTTTATGTTCCTCACCAGCTTTTACTTGTTGTTGACTACATTTGCATTAGCAGACCCTGTTAATTATCAACACTGACCTGCTATCAGCCGCACCGTTCCCATAATGCCGCATATTGGTCGGGTCACAGCTGAGGGAGGGATCTCCTTCCTCCCTGCAAAATATCCAATAAGAGCAAAAAAGAGGGGCAAAATATAAGACTATAAGATAAAAGGAGCCTATATAAAGGAGTTCCAACCACTCAGCATTAGAGTTGCAAAGGGGTGGAAACTTTCCGAAACATGGAAACTTTGGCTCGGGAATTTTGGAAATATTCCAAATATGAAACTTTCCACAGGAATTTGGGGAATTTATGGG
>JBBMFX010063458.1:0-10779 GCA_037832545.1 Rhabdalestes septentrionalis
ATCTAGAGTGGACAAAAGTTTTGGGACACTCTTTCTTGATTTTCCTCCTTTAAAATTGGGTGTGTCTGATATTCCGGAGCGTCTTATAAGGCGAAAAATATGGTATATCCATTTTTTTACCTCACGTTTTTACCTCCGTTCCACTCGAGCTGCGTCTCAGTCACTGCACAACCAGTTGTAGTGGAAGGGTAGAGCTGAGGCGTGCCCATTGGACTGTACCTTTCCTTGTATATATGCAAATTATTATATTAATAACATAAATGAACGATTAGTCGACTAATCGCTAAAATGCAGCAGTGTTACTCGACTAGGAATATCTTTAGTCGGGGGCAGCCCTATCTTACACTTTAATTCTTTTTTCTGAACAAAAACCAAATACAAAATAAAAGAGAGGAGGAAAAAACTATAGCAGGTTGCTGTCTGTACTGTTATGAAGTTTGGAACCCCTTGACTTAAACGAATAAAGATTTGGAGCTGATTGGTCAGGAAGCCTACTGTAAACACTGAAGGGGAGGGAGGGGTCATTTACATATTGCATCATTGCCATATCAGTACTGATAAGGCAAGTAGTGCAAAAATGTTTATACTGAGAAGCCCTACACCACTCTGTCTCTTTGTTCTTATGCCTTGGAGGTTCGTGAAAAGAAATGAGTATGAAAGCCTAAGAACATGAGACAGACTAAGCTATTAGTCAGTCAACAGTACATCAAGGGAAATTAGGTGGGTGTTTTGTATGAAAACATCACATATGGTCCTGAATCCTTATGTATGTAAACACAGTCAGTAATCACTTTCACAGAAAGACCTTCTATGCGAAAATAATAGTCCCTGAACAGACAAAAATGTAAACAAATGCAAGCATAAAAGGTAATTAATTAAGGCGAAGACTGGGTTTGTTTTCTCCTGATGCACTATGCCTGCCTCCTAAATACCAATAAGTTCTCTAAGAAGAGAAAAGACTTCACCCTGCATAGAAGTTCCTCATTATAAAGTGCTTTAAGGAATTAATGAGACACCTTAGATGCTCTTTTGCTGGGCAGGAACCTTTAACCTGACAATGTGAAGAGCTGATCTTGGAATCAAGACCTGATGATGCCTATGATGGTAAACAATCTTTGAAAAAAAGTTAATTAACTTTAAGAAGAGCAAAAACATGTCCTAGAGGGAAACTGATAACAGATCATCACTTAGCTCCAATATCATATGCTCATTACACACCGTAAATTCAATGAAGAATCCAGTAATTAAGGTTAAAGAGGTCTACGTCTGAAGAGAGTTGCGGGTGCACTGGCGGGAGGGTGACTCTGACCTCAACTGAGCTGTCTGAATCATCAGAGGGGAGCATCTTAACTGTGATGTTTTTGGGAAAGGGGTTCAGATTTGGGGCGAGTGATATTGCAGCAATATAACGTCATGACACCGAAGCTTCACAGTTTACTTTCTTTGAGGTTTAGTGAGAGACAGTTTTTCTCTCTCAGTGAGAGTGCACTACTCCATGTTAGGTGACACACCATGCAGGCCACATTCATGCATTGCAATGCACATGTGAGTGCTGTAAATTGTACTGGTGGAAGAATGTTCCATATACGAGCCACAGGATTCCGATACCTTTTGAATGTGTTTAAGACACAGGATTCTGACCAAGTAAAAAGTGCTCAAGCTACGAGAATCAAATTGCTGTTAAAACGTTTGAGCCATGGGATTCTGACCACTATTAAACCTGTTTGAGGCGAAGGATCCCGATTGAGGTTAAATGTGCTCGAGTTACACTTTGAAGTTTCTAAGCAGACTGCATGAATAAAGATGAATTAAGAAAGAAAGAAAAACTAAATTTAAGACAAAACTACAGACAATACAACTCAATGTGAATACAACAGCTGGATTTTTGTTTTGGAAAAACCAAACACAACATTACAGATACATGGGAAAGAAAAAAAAAAAACATTTCCGAACGAAACCAATTATGAAGACCAATTGGCCGATGTGCTGAAAGAGACATGCGGCTGGATTACCACCTCAGATATAAATTTTGAAGAGTTTTTGTATTATTTCATTACTTTTTTAGCAATGCATGCATTTTCCCAGCTGAACCTTCTGCACCCAAATTAACTACAGATTCCACTTGATTACCTCAATAAGATTCAGTAAGGTTTCAGTCCACAACCAGCAGTTTTAAAAAAGTAGCTATTTTAAATTCTTGAATAAATATTCATTAAACTTAAAAACCCAAATCCAGGGATAGATAATTAAAAATAAATATCTGAAACTCTCTTCCTTAATGTGGCTGATCAGCCAAGACATGTCTGGTGTCTGAGCTTCTTGAGATTTGACACTAGTCAGGCTAACAAGTAATTGATGCTCACTAATTAATAAAGTGCAAACTGCACACTCTCATCGCCAGACAGGAGCCTGATAAACTGTTAAAATTCAAAGGTATCATACACTATCAGAAACCACATTAGCAATCCTATTAATGATTAATTAGCAAGGAATACATTTCCATTCATCATTATCTACATTAGCCTCATAGCTCCAAAACAAAACTACCAAAGTAGGCCTCAGACTCTTAACATGTTTGGAAGACCAAAGGTCTGGAGGAAGACACTGTTAATTCACTCTGAAAAACCTTCCCCTTTGAGCCGACAGAAGGATAGAAAACTGATGTTAGGGACTAGGATTTGAAGTGATGAGCAAAAAAATAGAGATTCTTATTTAATTGTTCAGACATGCTTACTTATTTGACATGCCTAAATCATACTGTAAAGGCATTATGTTTCCAAAATTCCAAGGAATTCTAACTAATGATAAGGATTTCTGTTACAGAGCATTTGTCTGGGTGACTTACCCGAGCACATTCTCTTAGAACAATGTATAAAGGCCCTCATTCATTCTCGTCCACAAGAAGTCTCTAAGCTGCAAAAGAGAAGGGCTTTTTTGACCCAAAGGATATCTGAGTGAGAAACACAGAGAGTGCCAAGTAGGCTTGTGCACTATTCACTCATCAGTTTCTGCTACCTGGAATAGACGCCTGCTTTTTCCACTTCGTCAAACAGCCTAGACACGATTCAACATGGTGCAGAAGCAGGAAACATAGCTGTCAAATCACACTGTCCCGAAAGAGGCCCATTTATGTCCAAAAGACACAGACTTTGGAATGTTTAATTGGAAAAGACAGCATCAAAATGCCTACAAGCTTGATGGGCATATACTGAACAAAGGGAAAAAATAAGGAAGGAAAAGGGGTCTCAGAGGAAACTCCAGAAGATGGAAGGTTTCCTCTTTGCATTATGCCTTTCAAATCCAACAGAATGTTTGTGATGGATTTTTTTTTTCTTTTCTTCCTGAGGGCTTTTCTTATACATGCCCTTCATTGGCAGGGGCCATGCAAGGCGAGGAGTATATTTTGGAAAATGTGTCTAAGAGCCCGCAGCTGTATTACGGTGAGGTCAGCTGACTTGGATCAAGCTCAAGAGAATGAACCTTGCTTTCTGCAGCCGCCTACTGCAGAGACGAAAGGGAGTTACAAGAGGAAACAATGGGACATTACCGCATACAAAGGAAAGAGTGTTGATGTGGAAATAGCACGTTGGATGGACAGAATGGAAAACAAGTTCTGGATGCTACACTATATCCAGGAGAATGTGTGGAGACTGACAGTCCTGTCTTTTTTAAATGAGTAAGATGCAAAAATCTCTAAAATTCGCTTAATTTAGCTCAAATGTAGACAATCGGTCCCAAACATATTGCTGTGTGATGTTTGCTTGTTTGGTTTCTGCTCCAATATAGCAAAATATAGCTAATCTATGCTCATGGCCAACAGTCTGACATGGTGCAAACTGCTTAGACTGTCACACACTTGTCGCAAGTTATGTTGGTTTTGGTTTGGACTTGGTTTTGTGGTTAAAATTATGTGACACACTGTTACCCACAGAAATAGCAGTAAACAAAGTTAACACACTTGGGCTCACATATTTCATGAATGCTAGGACGTTCATGACTGCTACTAACAATGTCCATGTAGGATAGGGACGTACATGACTGCTACGTACAACGTTCGTAACCGCTAGGACTTTCATGACTGCTACTTACAATGTTCGTGACTGCTAGAACCTCCGTGACTGCTAGAACCTCCGTGACTGCTACTCAGTTTGTGGCTGCTAGGGATATTCATGACTGTTACTCACAATGTTCTTGACCACTAGGGATTTTCATGAATGACTGCTACTCACAATGAAAAACGTGACTGCTAAAACGTTCACGACTGCTACTCACAATGTTCATGACTGCTAGGACGTAGCTCTCCACTCCATTCCTACCATGGTGCTCCACCATTTTCGGGTCGGCCACCACCAGCGTCTCCACCCATTTCTCCCGGCTAATGGAGCGCTGTCTCCGGCGGTGTTGGCGTCTCTCCCAGCGCTCTCGCTGTCTCTCCACTCTAACTGCTCTTCCCCAAGGATCTGAGACAGTAAACACTTAACTCAGCAAGCTCTGTGTTCAGGGAATTTCACTCACTTTACTGTTGGGCCTATTATCAGGTCAAGCCTTACTCTCATTCCTCATAAGGCCTGTAAATGTTTTGACGAATAATTGAGCAACATTTCCAAAAATATTCAAACAAATAAAAGACAATAAAAAACAATATGGCAAAAACTGGATATGAATGACTGTGCTTCATCAGCTCTGCTTATTGGAACACATCATACTTAGTATCCATAATTCATATATATTAATAATTTATTATAAAAGGTTATAAAATAATGATATTAAAAATAAACAGATTTATTATGTTTTTAACTGGAGGGGGAGGTGTTAATTAACTGCAGCATACAGTTGACACACAACCACAGACAGACATAAACTACGCAAAGCACTATACAGCTGTACTAGCAGTGATTACAGAATAGAGGTCACTATTCAATCTTGAGTCTCCAGGGTTCAATTCTGGGTTGTCTTTCAAGTCTTTAGTGATATTTTAGGCATTGTATGATTAATGTACACCTATCAGGTTACATTTGTGTTTGAAAAACAAGCCTTTCATTGGGACTAGTCATTGCAATAGTAAACCAGCTAAGGTTTTACATTTTATAGGACTGATAGAAGTCACCGACTTGAGTTCCCATATCTGCTACAGAAGAGTAAACCAAAAAGCTACATTAACTGCAACTAGACAGTCAGGTGTTGGCCTGGTGGTTAGGGAGTTACTCCTGCAACATGAAGGTCAGGGGATTGAATCCCATGATGACCAACCGGTTAAATGCAGAAAAAGCATTTCACAATGTTCGCACTGTGAGCTGCGGTGTGACAGTAAGGGTCCAGTTTATTTTAGGTTTTCTCCCATACGTTTGCATGTAATTTTAAAATAAGCTGCTGGTGGGGATTAAGTTGCATTTTTAGTGTAAGGAGAAAGGAAGTCACTAGTGCCCCCATGACTTGGTCTTTCACCTTTTACTCCACAGGTCCCATTGGATGGCTTTCCCTCAGACAAAGGCTGCACCAGCTGGTGGTTGGTTTGAGAAGTGTCCCGCTTGTAGATGACATGAGCCTGAGGCTGCGCTGCTCCATGCGGCTGCTCCAGAGGTCTGATGAAGAATTCCTCCTCTGAGAGTTTGAACAGGCCTGTCTACAGAAAACAGAGGGTCAGCCCAAACTGACACTAATTATAGGGTGCAGAAGTTCGAAGCACATGCATTACACTTTCTGCTGGGGGCTTCCCCTAGGGCTATATAAAGTACCAAGGAGAGAAAATTGAGCTGCAGTTCAGTTTGTAGTCTGTAGTCTGGAGTTCTTCACAGGGAAGCCAGTTATTCAAGTAATTTCAGGAGAACATTTTTGGAGAGCATTCAAGGACAAATGGG
Source organism: Rhabdalestes septentrionalis (assembly GCA_037832545.1). Lineage (NCBI taxonomy): Eukaryota > Metazoa > Chordata > Actinopteri > Characiformes > Alestidae > Rhabdalestes > Rhabdalestes septentrionalis. The sequence goes on from JBBMFX010063458.1 coordinate 5,859, forward strand.
CAAAAGATAAAACTGATGTGGACCACAGTGGTGGGGCTGATGGATGCTTACTGCTAGGTTTAGCTTTTGAAAATCAAAATAAGGTGACTCCCCACTTCTCGCAGGGGTTACGTTCCAAGAGCACCCATGTAAAGTGTAAAACAACGTTGTTGTGATGTGGTGAAAGAAAATGCCTATTCTTATAGTGTAAACCCAAAATATGCCCCCAAATAAGGTCCCAAAACACTTTAATTTCATTTAAAACTGAATAGCATTAAAGAAAATTTAACGATAAACCTGTATTCCTATTGTTAAGTTTACATTGAACTCCTGCAATATTAGAAGGCAAATACTGTTACTCCTGTATAGACCGTACTGTAATTAATGCATGGGCATTTTCTTTTATATGTGCTGTCATTTTCTTTGATGTAATTGGGTAAATACAGTAATAATTAATTGAATTAATAGTAATAAAAATACAGGGCTTTAAATTGAACTAAATGAAAAAAACGAGGCCACGCAAACGCTCCACAGGAAAAATTTTGCAATGTCATAGGGAAACAGCAAATCGGCAGTAAGGAGAAATAAATAACGTTCTCGGATTGGTTACTTTTAAACATACCACCTCCTAGTACCACTGACTGTGACGTCCAAGCCTCATCCACCATGCCCCCTCGTTCTCATGCTGGTTGTTCATCTTTGGGCCACGCCTCCTTGTACTTGTGCGGGTTGTTTATATTTGGGTCACACCCCCTCATCATTTTGCTGGTTGTTAATGTTTTGGGGGGGCACTGAGCAGCGTAGCTTTATTCCGTTCAAGTATCTGGTTGCCTTGGCAACCGCCGCATGGCGCACAAGGCCTGGACCTCCAGGTCAGCCGTACTCAGATGTGGGAGGTTCGAAAATCCATGATGGACTGAAACCGCGACTGATAATCCACGTGAATGTGGGGAGTTACTTTATCTTTCGAGTTGAATGAAATTTTTTTATTAGCCACTGCCATATAAAGTAATACATGACAGGGGTTAGATGAACGACACATTTTCAGGATTCAATACACCCTCCAAAATACAAAACATCTAACAATTACCTCTAGAAAACAACCCAGTTAGTTTGAAGTGCCCCTAACCAAAGCTGACACTACTTACTCTGACAGCATGTGCTCAGATATCTTTCACTAAACACAGTAAATGACACTCTCAACAGTAATAAAGTGTTCACTGAAGTAATACATTTTAAAGAGGTATGACAGGATGAAACTCCTTCTAAATAAAAAGTGAACATAGTGGAACCAAAACTATTCCCCTATCAATTTTAAATCCATCAAATCTGAGCAGGGAACTCACCAGGCCATCACATGTGCTTACAGCTGCTTGACCCTTGGTGGCTGAACTACTCCACACCTCCCCAAGGAAGTAGCACATAGAACGGCCATGGGAATGTAGTGAGGAACCCCTGAGACCACCGTTCCGTCGCTCCGTGAGAAATCCAGGGGATAATAGATGAGGGTTTAGGGTGAGATTGAAAAGTAAGTCCAGACCAGCGTACTGGAGGTTATAGTAAACATGAGCCTGGCTGTCCCTGCTGTCCACTGTCTGCCTCCGACGAACTCGACTCACACGATGAGAAATGAGGTTTGAGATAAAATGTCCAGTTGAATCCACTCTCTGAGGGTGAACAACCTCGTACTGGAGAAGGCCTTCCAGAGGTCCATCTGCAGAAAGAAATCAAGCAAAGAAACCAAGTTTATATCCAAAAAACAAAGTCTACATTTCAGTTCAGACAGTTTAGGATAAACCTTAAAATAAATTTTTACATGATATTGAGGTTAATTAAACTTTACAAAGGTATTTTACACTCACCCTAACAATAACATTTATTAAATTGTTCTTTAAAACACCTCAACTGGAATGTTCCAGAAATGGTTCTTCTGCAGCATCACTCCCAAGAGCCCTCATTTTAGTCAGGATATGTGGAACTGTGGTGCTGATAGCAGCCCCCAGTCTTCGTAATGTATAATATTATTAAATGGGCAAGCTGAGACTATTTTTGTCACACACAAAAGTCTTCTCTGAATGGTACAATGGTGTATGGTACATTGTCACTGACACTACAGAAGACTCTATGTATCACAAACAAAGATTACTGTTGGATTTTAAAAACCTGTTTGAAGTGCAAAGAGGCGAACGCCTCCTAGCTAACACATAAAGCATCATGTTTATTCATGTCTTTTCCCCCACAGTCTCAGAGGTCAGAAGCTGCTATTGATGCATGCCTCCAACTGAGCGCATTGTTCAAACTTTGACCCACATTTCAAGAGCCAGCAGAGGGCAACAGGGGACGAATGGAAGATGTTCCACAAAACTGGCCATAAAGCGTAAGAGACAGCCAGCTTACTCTCTTAATGACTCATCCTGTAACGTTACCTTCCCTTCAGGAGAGTAGAAGCTAGGAGTGTTGGACAGTACAGTACAAAGGGGCTGTTACATTTTCCTGTTAGTCTAGCAGCAGCGGTGACAATGAAACAAAGAACGGATGGATGTGCTGCACTGAACAGAACTGAACGAAAATAGCCTGATGAATACAATGTCACTAAGAATAGTGGATCTGCAGGATGGTATCTTAGGAATGAGTCAACAACAAAACAAATTTTTTTTGTTTTTTGTTTTTTTTTGCTTTTTATTTTTTTAATCTATAGTGTAACTTTTATATTGTATTGTTGGTACAGTTTTAATCTATTGTCCACTATCTGTCAACTTTCTGCCTTGACAATGCAAATTGCCCACTTGTGGGACTGCTAAAGGTTTAACCTATCTTATCTCACCTTAATGTAATATTGAGGTGCCAGTATTAAGGACAAGTCTTTTTCCTCACTTTCTTGATGTGGTCTATTAACAATGTAATTTAAACCAGTGCAAAAAAAGTTTAGCCCTGTCCAGTCACACTCGAGTTATATGGAGGGTTTCCTTTCCAACTGTTTTCAGAATGAGGCAGAAGGGCATAAAGAGTTGGTTTCTTATGCATGACATGTTCCTATGCATGATACCACTGCTAAAATATCAAGTCACCATTTACTCTCCAGACAATACTAGCAGATAGGTTGCAAATAGAGCAGTTTCAGTGATCCAAAAAGTATATTTACCTGCATTTCTATATTAATCTACAGATATGTTCCCCTGCACTCTTACACTTTTAAAGAGAGTTTCAGTCCCTGATGTTTTCTGAATGAGGCACAATGAATGAGTCCTCCAACGCAATGAACTGACTGTTTATTTTTTCTCCAGCTTGTCAGTTGTCTGAAAGCAGAGGGACAACTAGAATAGGATCTAACTTGTGGTATGAAACAAACAGGTATTCATCTGGACAGACCAATGCAGCCATAAAAACCCTCTTGCTCACAGTGTGACTTTCACCTCATTCAACTTAATAGCGTCCTCCACAAAACCTCTGATTGAACTTCTGACTCACCTGTCAGCTGCCTGCCGGTTTCGGCACTCTCTAGGAGGGACACAAGTCCAGCTGTAAGTAGGAGGTGCAGGAGAGAGCAGGCTAACCCAAGTGCGCCTAGTCCATGGCCCGAAAGCATCATATTGAAGAGAGGCAGGCTTGGTCACTCCAATCCGTCCATCTGACACATACAGGGCCGTCTCTGAAGCGTCGGGTGTCCTAAATCACATCGTTGCAGGGTTTGCTTTAAAAGAGCAGAGCAGGCTGAGGACACCCCATCCGGTCAGGAGCAGCTGCAGCACACACATCAGATTCTCAAGTGCCATCAGCTGGATCCGTCCCAGTCCGGGCAGAGCCTGTTTGCCGGACGCTTTTTTGCTCCTCCACAGCTGCTGCTCTCTTGGCTGCTACTTGCAGCTTTCAGGCCGGGACCAAACTTTCTTCCACGAATGAAACTTTGGAGCACCGCCTCCTCAGGGGGCGGGAGAGGGGGCTGGGGGTGCCAGAGGGATTGGGAGGGAGGCAGTTTAAAGGAACGAGAGGGACAAAGAAATCAGCCACAGCTCCTTCAGGGCCATTCATTCAGCTGAAGTCTGTTTAATCAGGCGACACAACGTTTTTAATGCAATACGATCTGGCTTCCTCAGTTCAAGTTAAGTATGTTTGGCACTTCAACCATCTGCACAGTTCACAATGAAAACAATGAAACAACACTCACACACCATGGGGCAACACAACACTTACAAAAACACAAGGTTACACAAGTGTGCAAACACAGTGCTAAAAGGAAGAGAGGGCAAGACTTTACAGTGCAGCCCACAGCAGCAGTAACTGTGTGAATGAATACATTGTAATAACAGATACTGTTATTCAAGAAGTAGAGCAATAAAATGAAAACTATTTGTGGGGTAGGAAAAGAAAGAATACAAGAAAAGCAGCAACATGATTAAAATTTAGAAAATAAGTAATAAGTACATAATAACCTTAACATTAAATAATGCAGTTCTTACAACACAGAAAGAAACTTCAGAAATGTCCTATTGCATTAGTACAGTAAAGAGTGATTTTATGTGTGGCAAAGTGTTCTCCTGACCATCTCCAGACCTCTTTCCTCGTGGAAGTCCAATATTCATTTTAGCGACAATCAAATACCTGGTTTGGCTCATTTTATTCATTACATTAAATAAGGTGGAGTTGCTTATGGAATTGTAAAATCCACACAAACATGGATGGATGGATGGATGGATGGATGATAGATAGATGGATGATAGATAGATAGATAGATAGATAGATAGATAGATCTATCTATCTATCTATCTATCTATCAACGTCAGAATCTCCTCCTGAACTTGAGGGTGTGATGGGGGGAGGGGAAGGGAGACAGAATATCCAAAAGTGAAAGTGATCATTCGGTCACTGCACACAGTGTGAACAGCACGAAATTCCTCCTCTGCATTTAAACCCATTCACCAATGAAGCAGCGGGCAGCCATGAA
>JBBMFX010063468.1:0-10778 GCA_037832545.1 Rhabdalestes septentrionalis
ACGGTAGTGAAACTGATACCGTGGTTATTTTTAGATCCCGCGGTATACCATATTACCATATTACCGCCCAAGCCTACAGTCTATACAGGTTATATTTTACGTTGGTATTTTACATTCTAGCACTGCACGAGTTCAGTGTAAACTGTATACTATGAAAAAGGATAATGAATTAAGCTGATGACATTATATTTAAAATGACATTACACGGTTTAGGGGGCATATTTGTGGGCATATTTAAGGTTTATACCATTAAAATAGTTTTATAGGATAACCTTATGACTATTTCAATTGCAAATATATATTAACCTAGAAATAATTACAATAACAATATTTGTTTGATTAGTTGATCACTGATATAATTAAAATGACAGCCTTACTGTGTCTTCATTGTATAGCAGTAGGTTGTGGAATAGATTGGCACCCCTCTTTACTGGCCTAAAGGGGAGAACAGAACAGCTGTCTAGTCTGCCAGAGTCACACAGCAGTGCTGTGAGCGATGTTAATCAATACACTGTATAGGATTAGAAAACCATGTGGAGCACGGGGGGCCTATGTGCTGACTTTGTTCGTGTATACGCCCCTTTAGCTAAGAGTCGTCTACTGTTCGGCCTACCTAAACAAAACCTGAGGTAATTGTTGTTTTAACAGACAGAGTTGTCCCAAAAGAGTCATGCCATTTACAGAGTTTGAACCCATGTACAGTCTTCTGACGTGTTTCTCTCTGAGAGCAGTAACTGACGCGAAAACAAGCAACAATGGTTTGCAGAGCATTAAAGTAGAAGTCTGAATGGAAGGAAGTGCCACAGACTCAATTGCGTTTCACACTGCCTGGGATGGCGCAGGTGGCCTTGTCGGTGTGGGTGCAGACTGACGAAGCTTAACCAGCAGAGGCAAAGGCAGAAGCCTGAGTGCAGGCCCTGACACAATGTCAAGGGCACACTAATGTAGAATCAAGAGTTAGGCTAGGGAACGCTGGAGAACACTGTCCAAATAATTAATCAGTTCCACAGATTCTCCAAGTGAAACTGCAGCATGACGCAATTAGTGGTATGTTGTGATCTGTCTGCAATGGCATTGTATGCATCAGATCAGTGATCTCTGGATACCGTCATAGTTTCCATATGCCATGTGAACTGCTGGCTTGTCTCACCTAACTGGCTTCTGCGGTATTCTTTTGGTCTCACTATATCCACTGTGAGTGTGTCTGTGTGTGTGAGTTTGTGTGTGTGTGCGAGTGTGTGTGTGCGAGTGTGTGTGTGTGTGTCTGTAGGGTCACAGGGAAAGTGGGACTTCCCCTTGCCGGAGCTGCAGTTGTTGCTGCCTCTCAGTGTACGAGTAAACAGGCCATGCAGTGTGTCTGTATTAGTGTGCAATACAGAGCCTGTTTTCTTAGACCGCCTCACATGTAGACCGCCAGTGATGTCATGTGCCGCAGATGATTCCTAATTTAAGCTAGATGCAGATGGAACCAATACCCTCCCAGTCAGCTGCATCAGCGGTCCTGCTCTTCTCTTTTTTTTTTTACTACATTACTCTCTCTACATCTATACATCTCTTCCCACATGAAAGGGCTGGCAAACTATCTGTAGCACTAAAGATAGAGCTCCGTTTTAGTAGGTCTTGCATTGATGACACAGGGCTTTCAGAGTGAATTTGCTGATTTGGTTATGCCCTGTAACTTGCGGATTGGTCCAGTGGGAAATGGACCCTGTGTCGTCGGGCTGGGTTTCTTGTCCACTTTAAACTACCGTTATAGATGAAGGCTGATGCCAACATCATTTTTAAAATGAGAATGAATAGTTCTTTAGGCACTTTTCCATAGGTAAACAGGAACTGTGCTGTACCTAAACACTACTGCAGGGGCACAGACCTTGTGGCACGCATTGATTTTCCCGTGTATCTCAGCCTGATGCATTAGTAGCGCAAGTCTCTCCCCACAGTTTATGGCAGGTCATCCCAAAACCGCATTGACAGAGTTGTCAGAACCACTTTCGTTATTGCAGAATTTTTTTATAGTCTTATTTGATTAAATTATTACTTTTTTAAAAGTCTTTTTTTTCTCTGTATTGTATTGAAAACCGAACCCAGCTAGCTTGTTAGCGATGGCCTGGTCCACCCTCATATTCCTCACAATGTTAGAAAACTCCCACAAAAAAAAATTTCAGCCAAAATAGGCAATAGTGCACTTTGTTGACTTTCCAGTTGTGGATTTGTATCATCATTAGGTTTTTTAGCCCTTGAGTCCGAGTCATTTGATTTTGAGTATCTGCCGATACCGAGTCCCAATGCGATACTTCTATATACTATAATAAGGCAAATGGCAGGTCACTCATTGCAATCATTCGTGCTATCTTGGCTGTGATGTCCTGTGCCTTCGTGCTATCATGAGTATTTTTTTTCTCCTCTTCAAACTCTCCGTAACCATATATATATATATATGTATATATATATATACACACACACACACACACACACCTATAACCGAGTCCTGATCGGGAGGTAACGTCCGATTCCGATCGAGTCTGAATCCACGTGATCGGACCTGATTTCCGATCACATGATTGGATTTGGACATCCCTAATCACCATTGTTGTTTTTGCATGGATTGCCTTTTTCCAAGTATATCTAGCTACATTTTGAAAAATCAAAAAGTATTGATGCGGCCCGGTGTTGACCCAGGCGTCAAGCAGCACCGGTACAGCTCAGGAGAAGGTCGCTTTATTTGTAATGGAAAAACATTTGTTCATGGTACAGTGTGGGTCTGTGTGCCATTGGAGAAGCATATTTTATGTAGCCTCGGTGCTAGCGGCATGGTTTTCTTCATCCGGTATATCAGGTTCAGTCTATGACAGGCTTCAACATCATCATATAAATGTTCAATCAGAGAAAACACATTGGTCTAGATTCACTAAGGAGCATGCAAGCCCTGCTGTTCTCAGTTTTTAGTACAGGTGGCTTTGTGCCCTGCATACGAGAGAAACATTTATTTTTTTATTTTTGTGCATACTTTATTCACCATTTAATATATTTTGTTTGAAAAAAAAACTTATTTCCTGCAATCCCAGCACCTAAATTCTTACTTTAAAACCCTGGGTTTTTTTTGGTTTTGTTTATTTTGACTTCAGATATTTTGTGCCTCATGAAGTGGTGATCATGTGTGCATGCACAAAAAGGCTTCTGTGCACAGGTTGATGGATCAACAGTGGCTGCTTTTGCACCTTTGGACATTTGTACCGTGGATACAGAAGAGGTTACAAATGCTTTTTGTGTTGTTTCTGAAATGAAATGTCAAACATTCGTTGACAGTTGGGTATCATTACTTCCGTTATTTTTGTATATAAAATAACTTTAGGAGTGTATTTAGCACTGTTTCCAAATTGCTAGACATCAGTTGCAGTATAGGGCCTTATTGAAATGTATCTATTGTCAGTGGGATTCTGAGAATTGAAGGTTGAAGACATTTAAATCAAGGATAAACCAGAGTTTCTATGCTTTTATGTTCTCAGTAGTTTTTTTCCATTTTGAAAAAAGAGGTTCTTGTTTTGCTGTAATGTTTTTGACCTTTACTTCCCAAGAAAATGTTGCAGCTTTGAGTCACAGGAGGTCTGATAAACAGACGCTGAGCATGGCCATTGTTTTGCAGGGCTCGTTGGAAAGACGGTTAAACAGAACACACTCCTGAGGGAAAGAACTGCTGTTATCAGCTTCTGCACACACACACACACACACAGCCTGTAATGATGTTATGAGTAAAAGTTTGCACTCTAAGATTAAGGCGTGTTCTGAAGCAGTGTGACTGCTTCCCTTGTTTTGGGTAATTCTCCGTGACTCCGTGGCTCGTTAAGTTGTTGACTGCACTCTGTTTGGTATGTATTTGGATTGACCAAACACTGAAGCCTTACTTGGGAATTATGACAACTAGTTTTGGATGAAGAGCCATTCCGTCAGCGCCCACTCGAACATATGGTTGTTTAATTAACGCAGAGCTCCATGTGACTGTCATTCTATTAAAAAGATTTTTTGATAAACTTCATAACATTTTCATACAAAACATACTGTCAGTTATTCTAACTCACAATCACAAGCTGGCAGAACACACAGCACTATCCATTGCGCTGACATACTGTATGTAATTTCTATTAATTTGCATAACGGGAAAAAGCGTATAAAATTTCATTGTTTACACATTTTTTTTCTATTTTATTCCAATTTAAGAAACCCAGCAAAATAATAATAAAACAAATATAAAGGATATTCAGTTTGTACAGCTTTCTTATCAGTTTTAATTCCATGTGTAGTCCAGATAAGAAATCTTAAAATGCAGCTCATGTTGCCAGATTGGGTAAAGTCCTGTAATTTTACATGGTTTACTATGAATATAATTCTTTATCAGTGATGTTTTACCTTGTAGGATCATTTTTCTAAAAATTCTAAATAAAAGCAAAATAACTAAACAAAATTCATGCAGCAATACAAAACAGAAAACTAACCAATATGAGACATATGGCTAATATGTAATAAAAAGAAAATATTTTTTTGTGTGTGTTGAGGCATGAAAGTGGAAAATATCTTTTCTCGTTCTTTAAGAATATTCAGATGTTCAGGAAAAAATTCTATTTAGATGTTGAAGACAATATTGGGCATAATATTCAATAGTCAAAATTTGAGATAGTTGCAGACCTACTATAAATGATTCTGCTCTAACAATGTTAGAGTTTGAGGTGCTTTCATACAAAAGTATAAAAGCCAGTATTCCTTCCTTTATAAAAAAAAATCTGTTATTATTCATTTTTTTGGGCCACATTCCTGTAGTTCTCATACAGTTTCAGTTTCACCTTTCTGTACACGTCTCATGTTGCCAAGGCAACACCCACACCCTACTTGATTAGGATTACACATCACACATACCACACACACACACACACACACACCCCATCATGATGATCACATTCGTTTTTTTTCTCTTCCTTTACCTTAGCACCCCTCATTTCTCTCCAGATTGGAGCAGTGCACAATTTATGATGCTCAGTTTGTTTTGTTCCCAGATAAATAAAATCACGCCGAAGATAAACTCCTATCCTGTGATCATCCATAAATCTGGTGGAGCTGGACAGGTGGTCGTATATCGTTCCGGTGTGGGCTGTGATGAACAATACCTCTGTCTCACTAACGCTGTTTGACCTACTTTCAGATGACTGCAGGACTGGTGTACAGTATTCTTAGCTTTGTGTACTGAAAACAGCTGTGCATCTGATCTAAGTGGGTGGGGTGTCTGCTGAACCAGGCACCCGGGGCTGATGGGTGTGATTGAGCAGATTTCTGTGGATGGTGATATGAAGCCATGCTGAACAGAGGATGCTTGTTTTTTAGGCATGTCAGATGGACTCAGGAGAACATCCACACTTCTAAAAATCAAAGAGACACTGCCTCTGTTAGTATGTTATAAAATATCATAGCATGATGTTTGTAAAATATATTCCTCTTTTTCTGAAAGGAAGAATTGAAGGGATTCCGTACAAGACTGCATGAAGATGCATAGACTCTGGGTGCGGCGATGCTAGTGGTGGTGATGATGTAGACAAAGTGAAAAGAAGCCCTCAAGGGGACTGTGAGCAGTGTTTGTGTGTGTGTGTGTGTGTGTGTGTGTGTGTGTGTGTGTGTAAGAGAGAGAGAGAGGGAGAATGAAAGAAAGAGCAAGCAGAGCAAGACAGAGATATAAAGCAGACTGAAATTCCTCCTCATAATTTCATTACGCTGCCCTGTTTTTGTCGGCTTGTGTGGAGAAAACCTGACAGGACATCTCTTGTTGGATAATCAGAAAGGCGAGGAGCAGCCAGCTGCTCTCTCAGCTCAAGAGGAGGCTTTTAAAAGCTCACTTTCTCTGCATTAACGCTGCCCACAGAGCCAGCCAGGCCCACGCTTTTTCTTCATGTCATCCTGTTTCACAAGGGGAAATAGTACCGAGGGCAAAAATGCAGACTTATTTTCAGGATTTTTGTCCTTTTCCTGAATACAATTAACTTATGTTTAAGGGTCAGTCAGATCAGAGGTGCATAACCACTATATACCTGAATAAGTTCATATACCTGAACTTATTCGGGTATATAGCTGCAAAAAATATTTTAATTGTAATTAAACAGGAAGGTTTGAATGCAAAAGCTGAAACCAAGTCCCTAGACCTTGTCCAACACCCTTTACATTTGCAGCAGGGCTTGTGATTGATCTGGGGAGATATAGAGGCGTCAAGGTTACAAATGGAACACCTAAATATTTCTGCTTTTTTTCATTTAATATTTAATTTAGTTTTGAAGTAATAAAGTCACAGGAGTATATTTTATACATGATTCTAGAGAGGGGCAGGAAAAATCTATTGTGTTCTAATGGAGGAGCAGCATGGCATTTGTGTTGTTACAGTCTGATATACTGATATTCTAATTTAGTCAGTAACTGTCCATGTATTACTCTACTCATTACAGGAAAAAAACATTATATGCTTAATATGTTGTGCATCCATAGGACTGTAATGTTGTACTCTAGTTTTGATCACCTTGATCCATCATTCATTGTGCCCCCCCACATATTACCCCAGCGATTTGTCGGAGGGAAACACAAAAGCACACACAATCCTCTCCATCCGTACCCTCCACCCACCAACACTACCAGTGTCCCTCTAGTTAAAAAATGCTCCCAGAAGCCCCTGCCTTGATCAGGTGGATTCAGCCTCTCAGAAGAGTCTTAGTAAACAAAACTGTGTATTCGTTCACATCACTTATCATGTATATTATTATTTACTTGTCACCATCCAAGAATTTGTTCAATGGGAAAATCTTTTCCGAAAACATCCGTCTGATTCTATATTCTGTTAAAAAAGAAAGTGCTGCTTTTGCCACTGCAGTGCCTTCTCTGGTGGATGCGACAGTATAAAACAGCAGGGTTTTTCAGTGGTGTAAACAGACTTTCTGTGGGATAATTGGACCATATCCTGTCCTCGCTAGAGATAGTTAAGCTGCTCAACAAACCCTTCACATAGTAATAAATGAAAGAGTTAAACTTAACATACAAATACAACATTTATTGTGTTATTGGTTTTATTGGAATCTTCACTATGTGTCCTTTAATGCTAGAACTGAGCTTTGCTGGAATACAGGTACTAATCTACCAGTAGCTTCCAAAACTGCTTCTGAAAATGGTTTATTTTGCAGCATCTTATTAAGAGAGAGGTTAAATGCCCTTGTCTTTTCTGACTGTCTGCCAGACAGTGTTCTCTGGGGGTCCACAGTGACTGTGCTCACTAGCCATCACACAGAATGTGTCAGAATCCTGAGAGGGAAGCTGGAGGCTGCATGTGTGTGTGTGTGTGTGTGTGTGTGTGTGTGTGTGTGTGTGTATGAAAGAGTGTTTGCGAGTGAGAGAGTGAGAGAGATAGGAAGAGAAACAACCTGAGAAGATTAAAGGAAAGAAAAAGAGGGTTTTGAGTAGTTGAGGAGAAGCCGGAGGAAGAGTGTGAAAGATGAAAAAGACGCAGAGGAAGGGAATGAAGAGCTTTGAGACAACAGGCGAGGATGTGCAAGGGAGAAAATTGATTGTGAGTGGCGGAGGAGTGTAAAGTAACAGTGAAATCAGACAGAAGGGGAGTTTTTGTTTCCAGACTGATGACTAGCGATGTGCGGGGAGAGATGACGTCTGTTTAGCAGACACTAATCAGGCCTTCGTTAGTGTTGCTTAATGCATATATTATGCAACACTGGATTAGTCAGGTAAGCACACAGGATTTTAAAAGTTATTCGATGCTGCCCTCCCCCTCCCCTATCCCCAGGACCTGTCTGTGTTAAACAAATGTAAAGTCGGTCAAAATGATGGCTTCTGTATTGCCAATAGAACCAAGACCTATTTGGTATCCAGAGTCTGTCACCTTAGTTTCCCATTGCATTTGCAAGACTAAATGTTACTCAGTCATCATGCACTTGGTCATCTAGTTGTTAAATAAGATCCAACAGACTCGCTTATGTGCTTTCTGTCACTGTACAATCGATAAAATGGACAAAAATATTCATTAAATATGGCAACTATTGTTTTAGCTATGTGACATTTTTGTCCTGCACCAGAGAACAACCTGCTATTGCTTGAACAACCTCTTCTTGCCGGTCAATTCATCTCTTGCCACTTCCTTTCCTCTTAGTACATTAGCCACTCGACCTCATCTACTGTAAGGAGTGATTAAGTACAATTTCCCTCCATCATTTTTCTTTTTTTTCAGAGGACAAGAGGATCTTAAGAGCTTAGTGTAGTATGGAAGGCGTCAGTGGGGGGGAGGGCGAGCTCTGTGCTGAAGCGAATGCCGCAGCGAAGCCTGGGGATTTTGCTTGAGATTTGAATGTTTCTCTTGTTTTCTCAGAGGTGCTGTATTAATCTCTCAGACTGAGTGACAAGCGCTCTCTGATTCAACATATTAGGCGTCTGCAGACTGATTGGACCTTCCCTCAGTGCTCGTTTCTCATCTCGGTGCTGCTGAACCCCAAAGAGCAAATCATTGTAATTGCCACGCTTCTGAGCTTGAGTAGCAGCTCTGAATCGGTGACGGGCGACTCTCCGAGCCTCTGTTGGCTTTTTGCTGGCAGATCTGCACTGAATGCAGAGTGATGATCATCCAGATAACTGCTGATGCTCTGATGCATGCAGAAAGGGGTGTGGAGTGAAAAGCGTGTGAGCGTCATAAATGAAGACTATGTATGAAGAGAGACTGTAGAGTGTTTGGTAGCGCTGTACCTGTTGAAAGTAGCTGTTTGGCCTTGACTATGAGGCTTTAAGAAATGATTCAGTGCATAATAAAATCTCAAACTCAGTCTTATTTGGATTATATTGGGAGGATTTAGAATACAATAATGCAATCTGTGAAACTGCATACACAGCAACACATAATATAAAACGAACACACCAAGCGTTTTTTTCTCTGAAAACAAGAAAACGTGAGCTCTTTCCTCACTAAACGTTATTAAAATCAGTTTTTATAAAAATCTAAAAACTGCCTTGAATGTTGGAGTTAATTGAAGTTCTAATCGTATGTATCATCAGTGCAATATTTATGATTATTGTTTATTAAATGCCAACTAAATTAAATGCCAAGCAAAGGCAGTGTAGCAACTAAACAATATTTTGTGTAGTGTAGTGACTAACTGAACAATGTACAAAACAAGCAAGCATGACTGTAAAAAATTATTGAGAATTTTGCAATTTTCATTGATCTAAAAATAGTGAGTCACTCTAGAAATTCATTTTTAGATGTTAATTATAACCAATAATTTAGTAACTTTCTGCAAATAAATATTAATTTTAGGATTTTATTTTGATGCCCTTACAAAAAAGAGGTAGAATATCCTTATTTGTCATGTTTTTAATTATTTGACCTGTATAATAATTAGTGCTTTTATTAATATGCATGATTTGTGTGTGTGAGGAGTAAAATTGAGCAGCTACAGCCTGTCTCAGGCATAGCAGGCTCTGCTTGGCTACACATCCTTTAGCTGCTCACACCAGCCTGAATTAGACACCCACAGAGCTACACACACACACACACACACACACACACACACTTACACACAGAGTGATACTGAGTCACAAACTGTCGCATTTCCCTCTATCTGGATCTCTCTCTCTCTTTCTCTCGCTCTGTCTCTCTGATTCTCTCTGTACTGAGTCACAAACTCACATTCCCTCTATCTGTATCCCTCTCTCTCTCTCTCTTTTTTCTCTCTTCCTCTCTCACTCTCGCTCTCTCTCTCTTTCCCTCTCACTGTGTCTCTCTCTCACTATCTCTGTCTGTCTCTCTACTGAGTCACAAACTGTCACATTTCCCTCTAAGTGTATCCCTCTCTGCCCCCCCCATTTCTTTCTTTCTTTCTTTCTTTCTTTCTTTCTATTTTTCTTCCTTTCACAACACACATAGACACACACACATACACAGCCAGCGGTCTGATGTATATGACTTGCCCTTATTAAATGGAGTCGTTTTGGTTATTACACTGTGCTCCTAGCGCCACAGTGATTGCTCCGTGTTTCTGCGGATGGCTCCCTGGGGTGAGGAGATGGAAGTCCTGCTGAACCCAGAGCGCTGGAGTGGTGGGCAGGGACCAACAACTGCTCAGAGTATAACTGGGAGGCACGGCTGATGGAGGATGACTCTTTCCTCCCTGACAGTGCTTTAAGCACATCTGTCATCAATCTTGCAGCTCTCACTGCGCCTGAGGACCACCAGCATTATGACAGAGGGTTTATGATGGAGAGAATGCCTTGCTACTTTTTATGTCATCGATGGAGAGAATGCCTTGCTACTTTTTATGTCATCCAGACATAGGTTCATAGAAAAATTTAACTAACAACATTATTTACACTAAATTTGAGCCTTTTCATTCAATACAAATAATTTACAGCTCAAATGTGTGCCGAAATATGCCGGAATTGTAATATAATATTTCCCTTTGTTCTCTTTCTGACATTAGCAGCAAGCTACGGATGATTGCTTTTGTTGTCAGGTGACCCATTTTAAAGAGGGTGAAAGAAATTCTGTGTTATTCCAGACTAGATTTGATACAGAATCAGACTTTTCTTATTTCAGTGTACTCATAATGTGGAGCAAGCATTAAAGAAATGAGTCATCCTAATACCAGAATGGACTTGGAGACAGTCAGACTGGGTAGGGTAGCGTGTACATGGTCTCTCTCTCTCTCTCTCTCTCTCTCTCTCTCTCTCTCTCTCTCTCTCTCTCTCTCTCTCTCTCTCTC
>JBBMFX010063575.1:0-10775 GCA_037832545.1 Rhabdalestes septentrionalis
AGTTGCTTGTGTTACCTTTTGGGAATGGTGTGAGATATCCTTCTTCCCTATGAATTTGTGTTTTCCGTTTTAAAAATCATAGCTGAGATATTGATCAGTTTGACTGTTCAGAAAGAAATGAAAAAGATTTATACTTGGCATCATAAGATAGCCTTTGTACATTTTATGTTTGCAAAAGAATCAACTAAAAGTGTTCAATCTCCCCATCCCAAAGCCTTAGGCTATAGACGCTGTGATGCTATGATGCTCATTTTCTTTTCCCTCATAGACCCTTGCATCGTACAGGTGTTTTTTTATATTGCCCACTGTGAACATCGCTTGCAGCTATGCAATTAGAATGCATTTAAATATCGTTATCAGATATCATAGAGAGAAGGGGAGCTGCAGAGTGAGACTTGGAATGCATGTGAGATAAGAAATATCAGAAAGAAATATGGAGAGAGTGAGAGAAGAATGAGGTAGATGTGAGGGTCTAAGAGAGCCGATGAGATGATGATGTGTCTCGTACACGGTGGTGCTGGTTTGACAGGCCATTACGCTCCTTCAGGGGGAAATTTTGCTTCACTGGCTGACGTACGCTCAGTATGGCCTTCACATTATTGCAGTAAGTGCTGTAACACACAAGTTACTGCAAATGAGCAGATGCTCGCTGTAGAACTCAGACTACTGTCCTGATCTATTTTTGTGCTTGTCTCCCTGTCTCTTTAATCAATATGTATTCTTTTATCATTGTATTATTACTAAAAACTATTTTATTAAATCAACATATTTTTAACATGCAAGTATACAAGACATCTAAGGAATTAAATATCTTGTGTGTAGGTTTAAAAGAGACATATTATGTAAAACTCACTGTATGGGGTTCTTTGCACAAAATCACTTTCACATAAAGAGTTCTCAACATCTCCAATCTTGACAGTTTCAGTTCCTTTCAAAATGAGCTGTTTAAGGGCTCTGTTGTTTTTATGCAAATAAGCTGTTGCTGGCCATACTCCACCCATCCCATGCTAACGCTGTGTGTTTAACACAAATGCTATCCAGCCCTATACGTTCAACCCTGAGTCGGGCGCAGAGCGAGATGAACACAACACTTCATGGTGACTTGCCTTGGCCTGTAGCCGTAGTGCTCGGCATCTTGTGCGTGCTTGTAAAAACAGCAGACAAAAATGGCGGATCTTCAAATAATCTAGTGGGTGGGGCTCGACAGGTGAGTGTGGTTCTATGCAAATTTCTCTATTCTGACATCGGGGGGTCAGGGGGGGGGGGGTCTGTTCAAATGGCTCAAAGAATCATATTATTCTTGACACCAAAATCTTTCAGTAAACAGATGGGTGTTTTTTTGTGCTTGGAATGTTGGAAAGTAAATAGTAATACTTTTCCCACTTGTCAGACTAAAAGGTTTATCATTATAGTAGCTGCAGAGTCCCAAATGAAAATACAAAAAAAACCCCCAAAAAAACATTTAACATAGTATGTCCCCTTTAAGAACAGATAATTAGTCTCCTGAACTACCGGTGAGCAAGCAACAGAAACATGCACTAATTCAGAATTCAGAAGTAACTTCAGTTCCTCCATTCTGGCATCTTGTCATTACCTTTCTGCCACTTGTCCTCAAAAGGTGGAGTTAAGGTGCAAGGAAAGAAAAGGTGGAGGTATAATTAAAGATATGAGATCCAGATAAAGTAACATCATATAGACTAAAGAACAGGAGTGCCTGATAACTCTAACAGCTTCCACTCTGCTTGGAAGACTTTCCACAAGATGTTGGAGTTTCTGGAGAGCATTAATGAGGTCAGACACTGATGTTGGATGAGAAGGCCTGGCTCAGTATCTCCATTACATTTCATCCCAGAGGTGTTGGATAAGATTGAGGTCAGGGCTCTGTGTGGGCCAGTCAACTTCTTTTGAACTGAACTCATCCAGCCATGTCTTTATGGACTTTGTGCTCTGGGGTTAGAAAAGGTTCTTCCCCAAACCTTGTACACAAATTCAGAAACGTGGCATTACCAAAAATGTCTTGGTCTGCTTAAGCATTAAGATTGCCATTCACTGGAAGCCCCAATATTCTGACACTTATAGTATATACTGTGTATTCTGAGACGTATAAAATACTGTATCAGTCATTACAGCAGGCTCTAAACATGGAACATGGCTTTAGGAAGTGATTTTTGAGAATAGACTGTTACTCATGGTTAAAACCTTTAAACATGGCCCAAGGAAGACAATAGAACGGAAGTACAGAACCAGTCTAGAACAGAACTGGTCTATGTTCACCCCAAAAGCTATCATTACCTACTGTCATCGAATCTCATTCTCCTATCGAGCCCTTTGTGTAATTCTCTACTGATCTATTTTCATTTTCTTCAGAGTTTTATTGATCAATGCTTTATTTGATCTCTGAACTACGTATTAAGAACTGCATAGCGGTGCAGTTACCCTCTGTTCTCATGATGCAACCCAGCTCCAAAATATATTATTTCCTGCAGTTTATGCTTTCTGAATGATTAAACTCTTCAAAACCCCCACAAACTTATGCACACGTCACCTCACAAAGGAACTCATGAACTCACGCAAAGTTTAAACAATAAAGCTTGCTTGATTTTCAGTAATTACATGTTTTTCTTGGAAACATGATGCCACATACATCACACCCTGTTATTCGACAATATTTCGCATTCAGTTTTACTGGCACAAATCACACACCATTCAAGCTGCAGCATTTTAACTGTGAACTCTCTGAAGTTTGCAAATGGGTGTCATTTAGACTTTAATGCAGTGAAGGTGTATTGTGTGTTTCTTATAGTTTATGAATGTATGTGTTAATAAATGCTTTTGTTGACATATTTTTCTTTTGGGAATGTGTGTTCTTGGTTTTACTGGTGTGACCCCAGGCTTTCAAGATTAAGTATGCGCTGTTTTATTGTCAGTTTGTAGAGATAAGAGTTAAGCTCTTGAAAAGAATATTATTTATCTTCTGATTCTGGGGCACTTGAAAGCTGTTTTTTTATAGTTATTTTTCACTGTACACAGATCTGAAATATCCACTGAGATTAAGGCGGTATTTAAACTGCATCTGTCGATGAAGTTTGTTATTGTGTGTAAACATGTGTGTGGTTGATGGAGTCCGTGTTCTGAGTGCACTGCTGTAGTAGCTCTCATGCTGTTTGATGGCCTTTGACTCTAGTAGCTCCGAGAGATCTCTCGTGCCTCTAACTATGGGAGCTTGCACTGGAGACTCTCGGAGCTGAGCGGGGGTTGTTTGTTTAACCTCTGAATCTCGCTCCCTGTTCCTTGCGCTACTCTTCCTAGCATAGTGCATATGAATTGCTGTATGGATACAATAAGTTACACAATCATGATTACAAATATAGACAAAAGTATCGGAACATTACACCAACAGGGACTTTAATGACATTGCATTCAAATACAGAGGCTTGTATATGGATTTGGATATACTTGAATATGGAGTTCATTCACCCTTTACAGCTACAACAGCTTCCACTCTTCTTGGAAGGCTTTCCACAAGATTTTGGAATTTCTGTGGAAATTTGTGCCTATTCATTCTGTAGAAGCTTTATAAGGTCAGACACTGATGTTGAATGAGACATTCCAGTTCATCACAAAACTGTTCCGTGGTTGAGGTCAGGGCTCTGTGCGGGCCAGTCCAGTTCCATCACACAAAAGTCATTCAACCATATCTTTATGGAGCTTGCACTGGGGTTGTCCTGCTGGAATAGAAAATGTTCTTCCCCAAATGTTGGAAGCATGGCATTGTCCTAAATGTCTATGTATGCTGAAGATGTAATTAAAAGATCCCAAATACTTTTGTCCATATACAGGTGCTGTATTGTCCATACTCACATATATTTGATGGCATGCACAAACTAAATATAACGCCCACCTGCTTGTGCACATTGTCACATTTTTACATAGTTTTGTGTTGCAATTCATTTGTACAACAATATTTGGGTGGTTTACTATAAAAAGCTGCAGTGATTTACATAGTTAACATGTCGCAGGTGGGTTTTCCGAGTGAAAAAATAAAGGTTGATTGGTTGAAAGCACACTCAGAACTCTCATATGGTGGAGATATGTGCCTGTTTGATGTTATCTATGATTTGATGTTATCTATGAAAAGTATTATAGGCTAGGAAATGATTCTCTATGAAACGTACAGGGTATTTGTTTAGGGGTGCCTTATTTTTTTGAAATCCCATGAAGCCCTAAGCCTATGTCCATTCGAGATCTGGTCACTTAATACATTTGAAACATAGTTTATGTGTAAAGCTCAAATCAGGTTTGGAGCTATCCCAAGCTGGACACTTTCCATGGGAATGAACAGTAATCAATGGGAATGAATGGAAATTAACTGGACATTTGGGGTCATTTATGCCAAGTGCAGTTGTCGACGCAGTGGTTAGAGGGTTCACCCTACAATCAAGAAATCGTGGGTTTAAATCCTAGACTGATAAGCACCCCTGAGGTACCCTGAGAGAGGTACCGCCCCCACACACTGCTCCCAGTGCGCTGTGTTCCTGGCTGTCCCCTGCTGCACTTGGTGAATGGATTAAATACAGAGGAACTCTGGTCTGAGCATACTTGTTGTGAGCCCTTGGGAAACTGGGCAATTGGCTACATGCCACTGCACCTTTATGGCATTCTTAACAGAAGATTTTGCGTATATGTACACAGCCTTTACTCTACACTGACGGGTGAAATAAATTCACACGTCAGTGCACACGGCATTGCTCTGTTGAATGAGATAGGAATGCACTGTGCCATGCAGAGATATAAATTGTTAGATAAACATTTGGCATGGTCTTTAAAAAGCTGATTTTGACAAATGAATAGAAATAGACTCCAAGAATAGATAAACGCTCCTCAATCAGCATTCTGAATCAAGCGATAACCTATATTCTTGTATGAAAACAAAAAACAGGCTTGCAGAAGGCAGAAGTCCTTGGGCTCCAATGCAGTAGTGTGGCTTCAGCAGTCCTGCTGTAGTGTGCAGGACTCTAGAAATGATTTGTGCATGTACAGTGCATGCAGGGGGTGGAACCCTGCAGTGAGCAGTGTGCTGTGTGCATGTGATTGAGGAATGCACACAACAGGGAAGAAAGTTAACAGTATTTTAACTAAATGCATTCTGCAAGATGTTTTTATTTTTTCATTTAAATTCACTGTTATAGACCAACCTGCAATTTTGCCAATGTCCAGTTAATTCCTCTTTATTCCCATATTTTACTGTTAACTTCCCCAGAAAGCTTTCAACTTTGAAAAATCGCAGACTTTTGCCAGCCTAATCAAGGTTGAGTTTTCACTCTGATTCTAGCACTAATCATATGAGTGGGAGGAAAAGAGCTGACCCTGTTCTGGTTTCTGTGAACATCACTGAATATTGAACATCAGTGATCTTCGGGCGAAGATAACTCATTTGTTTTATCTGTTTGAATATTCGGTCGTCAAAGTAAAACATATCTACCGCTGTGGCCTGGGACTATATATTCGATTATCATATGTGAGGCATAAATGCTCTTATGTTTTTATAATGAGCTTCTAACGAGGATGAGGCTGGCTTGTTTCATTCCTGTAATGCTTTAACACAGCAGTGTGGTTTGTGAGTAGTGCGAGTAGTGAGGGAAGCATGTATGGGAACATGGATCTTGCATGTGATTTTAATATGCTCCAGATTTGCTTCTGATGTTCCTTCTTTTCACCCCACAGTGGTTCAGAGTCAGCGCGTGCGGGTGATGCCTGAGGTAAAGGCCTACCCAAACGAGTCTGTTAACCTGCGCTGCGAGTTCAACAACCCAGGAGCTACTAAACTCACACAGGTACGGACGACTTTTCTATTGTCAAATGAATATGAGAGTCCATTGTTTACTGGCGGCCGGTGCTAGACAGTCAACTTGCGATAGTCAGTTTGTATTTGGTGAGTCAATTAGTGGTACAGTCTTTCAAGAGGCCTGTTCTGCATTCATTAGCTGCCACTTCATTCTGCAAACACATACAGGGACATAGACTGAACGGCATTGTATTAACACTGTGTGAAAAAGCCGGGTTGCGTAATCATTCAACCCCTATGCCATGAAACTGCTACAGATTTTTACAGCTGAAAGATATCGCCTTAACCAAGATATGGATGGCTTACAATTGACACCTACCTATCAATCTGTTCACATTTTGTATAAAAGGCCTCTTTATTGAAGTTCTTTTGGTGAAAAGTGTGAATGTGTGAAAGCTGTGAAAAGACCAGAGACCAAGATAAGAAAAGGCTACACATTCACATGTTTGGGTGTTCCAATGAGTTGGATGACCTTAGAAATGGAAACTGTAACTTACCACACATGTACTGCCTAGATAAGTCCATCTCTCAAGTCTCAGTGCTGGACTTGTGAGGGGAGCAACAGAGGGCCCATCATTCACTGTGAAAAGTTCAGTGGGTGAGATGAAAGTGAAGGTCCACCAGTCAACAGTATCAAGAGCCCTGGTCTGTATGGGAGAATGACTAGTCAGAACAGTACTAAGGTGAAAGCATCAGAATATCTCATCTAAAATGTTGTTTGGTCAGACTAAAAACGAATATTGAGCTTTCTGACCAACGTTTAAACTCTGTTGTGCACCCTAAACTGCCCACCAGGGCACTCACCCCTGTTTCTGCAGCAAAAAGTACAACTCTGAAGGTGTTAAATATTAATGCACACAGCTTTTTCAGCTTCTATGTTTTATAAAAATACAGAATTTGGACTTCATGTCAAAATCTCTTTGTTTGCAATAAAAAACACTAGTTGGAGAAACCTGTGTAAAATGCATCTCTAATAAAGACAAGAACAATATAAAATATAAGGTCCAAATAAAATCTGCAGAATAACTCAATATTAAATTTTTATGTTAAAAAGAGAAATGTGGGGGATAAATGCTACAGAAACCCATTTTACCAAGAACATCCACTGTGTGGGCGGTCTTTGCAAGTGTACATTTACTGTAAGTGTACATGTACAGTAACAGCTCCTCTGTTGCTGTTTTTTCACCTCCTTCTACCCATCAATAGAAAGTGACCTCAATCCAGAGTTCACTCATTTGTAGTCATTTCCACTGCCAAGTAAACCATACCACACTCAGGTAACCACACTGAAAGGAAACCAGGTGGCCCAAGTTAAAACATACGGGGAGAACTGTTCAGTTCACTTCAACTACATTTTATTATATAAGACTTTTTATAACTGATACCACAGAGCAGCTTGAGTCCTAATGCGCAGTCCAAAGGCATCAGAGACAAGCGAAAACATCCCAAAGCTAGAGGACGAAACTTGGGAAGAAACAGTCCTCCTCTGCTCAACAATGGAGCGTGAGTCAGAATAGATGTAGTGGTTTAGGCCATTGATTAAACACAATAGCCTGATTTAGTCATCGCGCGATGTCTCTTGAGTCAGGTAACTAATTGAGGGGATAAATGTAAATGTGAGTCACGGCTCTGAACAGCGCCTAGTACAAAACCCAAGGAATCGCTCATGTGGACCTAAGCGGATAAATGATGTGTTGTACAATAGGCAAAGCTTTTTTTTTTACAGTTCAGTTTAGTTCAGTTCTATGAGTGAATGCTATTGATTACTTTGCACAAGATTATAGAATGTAGCGCTGAAGATCTAACCTGCATACATGCACGACTGCTTTTGTGTAGAAACAAGGCACTACAACAAACATGTATTTTTGTGCACAATTCAGAAATGTAGCTGCTGGCGATTCATTGTAAAAGCAGCGATGTTCACATATGATGCTCTGTTCGGCTTTTACTGAAATCTGGACTTGATTGCTGTGAATTTTGATTGGTTGTACTATTGGTTGGTATTTGCTATCTGCCCTTTTTAAACAGATACTTCCTTCGTTAGGTACAATCAATTTTTTTTAAATAGAAATACAATTTTTTAAAAATGTACTTCGACAACTTAAATAGTTTTAGTACGATGTGAAATGGGACATGTGCTTGATCTAGAATTTTTATGAGTAATTGTACCACGTTTTTCAGTGCCAAAAAACCTCAGTAAAATAAGCATTGAGTGACTCCAGAAACACCACAGTAACTCATACCTCGTGCACAGGAACACACTTCTACAATGGTAGTGTAACTTTGTTTGGAATGCACACCCCATGTAATATTTGGTCAACTGTTTCTTTATGAGGTTCCCTTTTCCTACAATAGGCTATTATGGACTGGTAACTTTTAGGCATGCCTGGACAATAGTAAGGGTATAACAGTATATCTGGCCACTCTAAATCAATGTTTTACTACTGATCTCTACTTTCAAGTTAAATAACATACTCCGAACTACCATTTGTGTCAGTAGGTTTCACTCAACTGTGCTACTAACCTGTATTATTTATACCTCGCATTTATGTATTTAACATTGAGATTTAATATTGAGTTTTTCTGCAGTTATTTCTTCAGATTTTTTTTCTTGTCTCTGTGTATCTGTGCCTTGCAGTCATTACATAAGCAATTTCCTCCAGGATCAATAGTTTTCTGATACAGATTCTGAAAGTGGAACTTAATGTAATGGAAATTGTCCCAATGGTTACATGAAATATATTAAAATTCATAGTTATGATTCCTGTGTCTCGGCCCAAATGACAGGTTTTGTGCAATGTCACAGCACGTGCCTTATCAAAAGTGAAGGCCCGTCAGTGGTTTGGAATAATGTGTATACAAAGAAAACAGTGTGTAATGTGATGTCTTGTGATTTCATCATTACCTTTGTGAACAAGCTGTTAATAACAGCAGATCCTGAGATTTCACCATTTCAAAGTTGTTTTTGACTTTCAGGTTTCATGGATCTTTGAAGCGGTTGAGGGCCAGAGGGAGAACATTGCGGTTTATCACCCAGTGTACGGTGAGAGTTTCCCCACATCAGCCTTCAAAGGCCGTGTCCAGTTCACCCAACCCTCCCTGGAGTTCCCATCCATTAGAATTGACAATGTGAAGATGTCAGACGCTGGCAGGTATACCTGCGAATACGCAACCTACCCCAGTGGAAATGAGCAAGGGACTACGACGCTAATCATGCTTGGTAAGCTGCTGATAATGCATGCTAGTTAGCCAAATTCAGTCACCAAGTAATTAATTTGAGTAATTCAATGAACACAAACACAAAATCACAGGAATGCAGGGTTAGCATGACAGTAACATGAATATGTTTGGTTTTAGAACCAGTGTTCATTGAGAAAAACAAAAAAATATTTTCATCAAAACAACTAATGGCATCAGATAAAAAGAAATTTCATTAAACACTGTTTTTAAAATGGATATTTGTATCTTGATAGGAAGATTATATAGAAAAACACTCTGAATGGTTATTTTTTGCCTTTGAACTACATACTATTGCAGTGTTGTTGTCCTTTGTTCGTAGTTCACATAACAGCACTATTATATGCCATAAGTAATACAGGCATCTGCATGAGATTAATAGTTATTTTGTTTTGTAGCAGTACAGCTCAGTAGTTTGTATTTTTCTAAAGTATATGACTTCTTTGAACTTCCTCGAACTCACCTAATTCTCTGAACATGTTGTAGTTAAATTCTGACTATGTAAATTCCACTTTTCAGTTTGATGTCTATATAAAAGCATTTGACTGGTAAATGTCAAAGAATATGAAGTAAATTACACACGACGCTTGTGCTAGCTGGTAATGGCGCTGCAAATCACTGTAGTTTTGGCCGTTCAGAAAGGTCTGGTATAAAAAGGAAACGACTGAATCTTTACTGTACAATGAACAAGTCTCTTGTAAAGGATGTGAGATGTCCATGGAAACCTGCCCAGAAATGATGGAAATGGCTTAGAAGTGAAATTGTTCTGGAGCGACTTTGGAGACAGCACGGAATTACTAATGGCATTTTGATGAGGTAGAGGTGACTTCAAGCATTTTGTAGTTCTGTTTTTATTCCAAGCCTTTCTGAAATGTCCTGTAATGGCTTGGAATATGTGCCAGACAGCAGGCAGCATGTACAGAGTAGTTCTGTTCTTTACTTTACCAAGTTACTAATTATTTTCAATAAGAAGATTCAAAACGAAGAACAACAGACACAACAGGCTCAGAATTCACTTAAACTACACAGAAAGCCTATCAACACGTGTAAAAGAACTAACACTATCCACTATATTATGGCAGTCTAATAATAAATGTAATTGATAGAACACACATTGAGATTCCTGACATTTTTCAGCCACTGGGAAACCAACCACTATTAAAAATAGTTTTATCATAAATTTGGGGAAAATTCCAATTACTAAAATATCTTATGTTAAAGGGGAGAGTCACAGAACCCCAAAAAGTAATCAGCACGAATATGATACCATGAAGAATATATGAAAAAAGTGAAAGTGACTATTCTGTCATACGTGAACATACCACATCACACAGTGCGAACAGCACGAAATTCAACCTCTGCGCTTAATCCATTCACCAAGTGAAGCAGCGGGCAGCCAGGAACACAGAGAGCAGTGTGTGGGGGCGGTACCTTGCTCAAGGTACCTCAGAGGTACTTAGTAGACTTGGGAATCAACCCACAACTTCCTGATCTCTGGGCAAATGCCCTAACCACTAAAATACCAGCTAATTGTAACTAGCTAGAGCTAAAGTACAAGTGACATGAATAATATGAGTATAACAACTAACAGTCTCCTAAGTTATAATATGATAATTATTATAATATGTACAGAACCGGCAGGCTGAGGGACAGCTTTTTTCCATCAGGCCATCAGGCTGCTGAACACCGAACA
>JBBMFX010063625.1:0-10775 GCA_037832545.1 Rhabdalestes septentrionalis
GTCTTCTGCTGCATAATGGGGATCGTAGCGGGCCGAGTGTTTCAGTGGCCAAAGGGACGGGTATGCAGCCGGGGCTCGTGGTCAGTGGTGTAACGCAGCCGTGTCCTTCACCAAACCAGCAGCCGGTGAACCAGTTACACGAGCGTGGAACTATGGAAGCTCCTGGACGATTATGCTGACATCTTCTCGGCTGACGAGAGGGACTGTACTCACACTAATGTGGTCCAACACAGCATCGACATCTGGGATCCGCAGCCCATTCCTCTGCGACCTTATTGGCTACCAGTGGCCAAGCAGGCCCCAGTGGAAGAAAAGATTCAGGAAATGTTAGAGTCCGGGGTGATTGAGCCATCTGACAGTCCTTGGTCCGCCCCTTTAGTACTGGTAAAGAAAAAAGATGACTCATGGCAGTTCCGCCTGGACTATCGGTGGCTCAACGGTGTGATGCGGAAGGAGTCCTACCTGCTCCCTCTTCCTGGTTCAGTTCCTTGGACCTTCGGAACGGCTATTGGCAAGTAGAGTTAGCCCCTGAAGCGCGACCTAAAACAGGCCTTTGGCAGTTTCGGGTCACCCTGGCCACGTTCGAGCAGCTCATGGAGAAATACTCTGCGACATTCCACGCTCACGCTGTGTGGTCTACCTTGACGACCTGTTGAGACTTTGAATCAGACTTGCGAAATTTGTGAGAGGTTTTCGGGGCGATCCGCCATGCCAGGTTACGGTTACACCCCAAGAAATGTCACTTGTTCCACTGCCAAACTGAGTTTCTTGGACATGTGATTAGTAAAGAGGGCATTGCCACCGATCCAGGGAAGGTCGCTGCGGTAAAAAACCTCGTAGCTTCTTGAGTGTGGTGTCTTACTACCGGCGGTTCATTTGGGATTTCGCCACCATCGTGAGCCCGCTACACCGGCTCATGCAGAAGGGGCAGCTGTTTGATTGGGACAGTGAGTGTGAACATGCTTTCGCGTCGTTGAGGGCTGCATTGGTCTCCGCTCCGGTGTTAGGCTATATGGACTTACAGCAGAATTTCGTGTTAGACATTGATGCGGGCGACGTAAGACCGGGGGCTGTGTTGTCGCAGATGGGGGGTCAAGTCATCGCCTTTTTTAGTCATTCTCTATCGCGGGCTGAAAAGAATTACTGTGTGACACGCCGAGAGTTGCTGGCCGTGGTAGCCGCACTAAAACATTCCAGCCTTACCTTAATATGGAGAAATTCTGCCTTTGGTCGGATCATGCATGGCTTGTGTGGCTCATGAATTTCAAGGAGCCTGAGGGTCAGCTTGCTCATTGGCTGGAGGTCCTGCAGTCCTTC
Source organism: Rhabdalestes septentrionalis (assembly GCA_037832545.1). Classification (NCBI taxonomy): domain Eukaryota; kingdom Metazoa; phylum Chordata; class Actinopteri; order Characiformes; family Alestidae; genus Rhabdalestes; species Rhabdalestes septentrionalis. The sequence continues at coordinate 1,318 of JBBMFX010063625.1, forward strand.
AGCATCTCAGCATCCGTGCGGGGGGGGGGGGGGGGGGGGGGGTTGTGCCTATTTTGCGAGAGAACGGAGGTCGAGAGATGGTAATGTGGCGGAGGTCCAGGTGGCGCGTCTGGAGGGTGTGCCAGGTCTTAGCACGCAGCAGCTGCACGAGGAACCGTGCGTAGACAGAAACTGCAGGCGAGTGCTACAGTGGCTGCGGGCTGACCAGCGGCCCGGTTGGGGGGAGATCCCTGACACCTGCACCGCGCAGAAAGGGCCTGCGCAACGTTCCAGAGCCCCCTTGCAGGACTATTGGGTGGGGGCTCCCAAGGAGAGACTCGGCAAGGTTGGTGTACTGGGTCTGGTTTAGCAGAAGGGCGTGTGTGGTGGTCCTCCACCACGACCGCCTTTCACCCTACCAACCTCTGGGTGAGTCCAAGGAGGGGGCCCAGGCTGAGGATGAGCCTTTTTTCCCTGCCCGTTCAACTTCCATTGAGGGTGATGCTGGGTTAGTTGGGGAGGGCTCTCCCAACTGTTTGTGTGTGTTTATTGTATTTTTTGGGGGGTTATTTTGTGTAGTTGGGCATAGAATGTGTTTATTGTGTGTATTTTGGTGTGTTTATTGTGTGTAGCTTCATGTCAACCCCTTACATGCCACTGCTGTTCTAAGCTCTCTAATAAAACTGTGGAGGCTCGTGCCTCGTCGCTTCCCTTTGACGATCTCATCCCTGGATCGTTACAATACTATTTGTTTGTATTTAATCTAATCCGTAGGTATATTTTATGCATAGATTTGTGTGCTTATCGACGAATGAGCTCTCAAGTTGGGGAACCACTGACATGAGAGAAGCAAAACAGTTTTAGTCCACTGTGGAAAATGTGCAAATTTATTTTTTGACCATCAGACTGAAAAATATTCAGATCTCTGTTTACATATTTTTTTTATTTTGTAAGTTTATGAAATCTGTCTATGAAAAATATAAATTTTTTGTATTTTTTTTGTATACATTATTCCAATGTACAGTTCACAGCCATCCAGTGCCCACCTATAAGTAATCTGTAGCATAATAGAAAAATGCAATTCCTCTTGTAGAAGAAGGTCAGTTTTAGCAGAGGGGAAGGTTAAAATAATGAGCAAGGTTCTGGTGGAGGACATGGGGGTGGGGGGGTGCATTATTATCCACAAAAGGGGTCTTAGACTAAGAGAGAACTGAGAACTGCTGATGTAGAGATATGAAGAGCAAAGATATGAAGAGTGAAAAAGAGACAATACACTAAAGTGACTATCACTAGCCTAGAGTTACTGATGGTGCGACTGCTGTTGTGATTATGACTGCACAATATAGCTTGATCGACACACATTTTTGTGACTCAAGCTGTAAACCACTTGGAAAGTAAAAATAGACAAAAACTGTGTGCTGGATAAATATGGTATAAAACACTTTGCAAATCAACAGTTATTTCAAGGTCTTTGGGCTAAAGTGTTGTAGAAAATCTGATATTTTTCCTACATTTTCTTAGCTTGTCCTCTGGGGAAAGGCAGGAATTCAAGCAGAATATAAAAGCAGCAAAATACTAAAAAAAAATTTTGTTCAAGGTTTCCATTATTGTTTACAATAATATGCAAACAGAATGATACCCACCCATCCCCCATGCTTTTGTGCAATTAAAATAATACCAAGTACAGATTCAAAGCATTATATTTGTATTACGGTCACATTTTTGTCTAAACAAAAATAAGAAAATTTTCATAATAAAAATAAAGAAATAGATAAAAGTAAATATAAATAAACACATATTTCCATATATTGTTCCATTCTTTTAGCAATATCAAAAAGTGAATTCTAGGTATTATAAAACCACAAAGAGCACCCTCTTATAATGTACTGAATTTTCTCCAATGGCAAGTAAGGCATCATATCTGTAACCCAGTGTCTGAAAGTTGCTCTTTTTAACAACAACAGTCTTGTTGCTGCAAGAGTCGCAAATTCAACAACCTCCCTCAAATAATGACTAAGAGAAAATAATATTTATTTATATTTCCGTCTTTAACTATTTACTTATCAAACACAGCTACTCCATGTGCCTCTATTTATTAATATTATACATTTATTATTTATCATGTATACATCACAGGGCAGAACTCTTCAGTCATTTTACGTGAAAAACATTTTGTAGTGGTACACAGGGTGGCCAGTCAGATATTGGACCACCCTGGCCACACTTCTACCTTTACAAATAACTGGGACGGGTCTGTCACCGAGCCTTCGGTTGTCCTCAGGCCTGTCCTCTGAGACCACTACATTATGCTCTAAGCTACTACTCGGACTACATTGACAGCTAATTACTGGCTCTCTTCGTCATAACATGAGTGATGATGCTTTTGGTAATGGCACGGATGTAGACATGGCAGCCAGCTGTGCCAGGGTGCTGAAGGAGGAGTCACTGAGGTCATTAGCCATGTTTTCATAACCTCATTAAACTGCCATTTTTGGCTGGGTTGTAAGTGTAGTGCAGCGGTGGGAAGAGATTAGCATAGGTTTACTCACTGCCTGTTCCAACGCAGGACTAGTGTGGAAGAAGGTGTGTGTGTGTGTGTGGTGGGGGGGTTATTTCCAAGTGAGCTCATACACTTCACACACATTAGAGATTAGGCATGATTAGAAATGTAGATTTGTATCAGGATGCTAACTTGAATCCCGAGCAGATTCAAATGCTTTGCTGTGAGCGAGAGTGTGTGTGTGTGTGTTTATGTGACTTCTTCAGCTTGTGTGTGAAAGCCCTAATTTCCTGCACACATCATTCACACTAGTCACTGCCCCTTTTGACTCCCCTAAACTAACCTTTCATTAAGTCTCCAGATACCCCCACTAGAACCCATTACACCTTACAGACGGACCCCCAGAGCCTAATGCCCCCACAAAGACTATAGATAAACATACACATGGCACCAACGTAGCCATATAGGTCCATCTTCCTTTTAATCCTCTCTCTCTTTCTCTCTCTCTCTCTTTGTATGTCTCTCTCTCTTTCTCTGTCTATGTTTCTGTCTCTCTCTCTCTCTCTCTCCCTCCTTCTGTTATTCCATTCCCCTACTCGCATGCCGTGCCTGTTGAGAGAACCACATTAGTGGGGGAGAGATGTAGAGCAGATAAAGCAGTGCGAAGCAGAATGGAGTCATTAAGGACGTGTTGATGGAGCGAGTCTGAATTTAAGCAGAGGTGGAGAGAGGAGGAGGCGGAGGAGATGGAGAGGGAGTGGAGTCAGGCACAAGAGGCCCAGCCATGTAGCGTTTTTAACCCATTCTGTTTATGTGTGAGCTCTAGATAACCCAGCTGCCGCCAACACTTTCAGCACCACACTGCCTCATATGAATGAACAGAACTTCCCCTGTATGCTTGGACTCCCTTTCAATAAATAAAGCCAACACTGAAACCTTCAATTAGGCCTTAACGCCAAAAAGGATACAGGATCACTCTAGTTTGGCCCTCCAATACATGAGTATGTGAGAGCCTTTACACATTAAAGATACTACGCCCGCTTTGGCATTTAAGCACTCCCATGTGTCTATATTTAATCCCAGGAAACTGCATAGACCCATATTCGGGCATGAGCTCTAATTCATAAAGTTAACTTGAAGTCAGCTTAAAGCTTAGTTAATCGTTTTAACAGTGGTAGAAGTGGTTACACAGTGATTACTAACTAATTTATACTTGTTACTCTGCAATAAACTTCAGGCTTAATGAGTTGTAACCCTGTGGTTTAACCTCTTAAACCCTAAGGGCTTGAACGTAGGTGCACATTTCAACTGTAAACAGGAAAATCTTGCTCAGCATTGATAGAAAAGGTGCTTGTACTCCTGTCTTACAGCCTGTCTTACACTGCAGTTACTAAGAATCTATAGTCAGATATGCCATACATATAAAACACTTAAAAAATTTTAAGAACAGTTTTCTGCTGACATTTTAAAGACAGCACAATCTAAAGGCTGCAGTGTTCGGATATATTGTTAAGCTAAAATCAAACAGTCTGTCAAAATCTAAATTTCCACTTATCCCAGATGCAGTTAAAGACATAGTAAGGGTCCAAATGTTGCTTTTTCAGTTTAAAACTGGAACTGAATCCAGTCAGTGTACTTCAGGACTAGTTGCACATATGTGTCAATTGGATTTTGTTCACAGAGTTATTCTTTGAAAGGTCCTCATAATGGCTATATGAGCATTTACTTAAAAACTAGTCTTAAGACTAATAACTGAATGGAGCCTCAAACCTGCCGACTACGTTGGTGAAAGAGGACATTTCTCCTTGGAGGCAGCCGAGCCTGGCATGGTGACAGTTGGCAGGCCTTTGTGGAGGATCAGAGGGATCAGGATAGGAGATCAGCAAAGCTCTTTTCTGCTCTACTCCCCAGCTTTATTTGGCACAAGTCACCTCTCCGCTCCAAGATACTGGCAAACAACAGCATCCACCGCACCTAGAAAGCCAAAAGAAATTGAAGCACTTTGCCATGTCCAAGGGGGCAGGTTGAAGGAGACAGCTCCAACTGCCATGACTCTGATATACACATTATTCATTTAAATATTTACTGAATGTTCTCTGTGGAACATACCAGAGACATTGCCTTTTCTCCTTTCAGCCCCTCTTCATGTGAAAGAAACCAGGGCTGGTGAAATGGTTGAAAAATTAAAGCCAGCAGATGGCGATAAGGAGCCACTCAGTCCAACAGCCTAATGCACTGGGAGGTATTCTAGTGACTCAGTACTCAGGCCTTTATACACATAATAAGCTGTTTCAGTATGTATCACTCCATTCTTTACAGAATGCCATACAAATGTGAGCTTTAATTATTCAGAGGGTATCACTCACCATGGGCTGTTGTCTCTCAGTGATCAAAAAATGAAAAGATCATCCCCTTCTTCTACCACTGTCCCACAAGTTATTCCTGCTCACTTTTTCATTTGATAATTGTTGTCCTATTTTGTCCCATTATTCTCTCAGAAACACTTAAATCGAGAGGTGGGACAAATCTCCTTCATAAACCTTTAGAATTTTTCCTCCTCTCTGGCCTGGCCAACTCTTCCAGCCCCATTCAATCCCCCAACAACAGGCTTTGGTGATAATCTGGAAAATGCAAATTTCAACCGTAAAAACAAGTCTAAATTTCTGATCACATGCTAAGTGTTCCCAGCTGTTTTATACAGTCCACCGACCAGTCGGCCCGGTGCTGACAGGCGGCTGAGCAGAGGAAAATGAATTAGTGAGCCTGTTTATAAGTTAAAGATGTGACCGGTAAAAAACAGATTCTGTCAGAAAGCTCAGTAAAGTGCATGTCATGCCACGAAAGGCCTGTAGGAGATATGGAAGTTGTCAAAAGCTGGCTTGTCTTTAGAAATTCAGAAGGTTAGAGCACAGGATGCAGTGTGTGTATCGGAGAGTTTATCTGCATATGTTTCATAACTATTTTAAGTGGATATACTTAAAACACGAATCTCGGGTCTCAACAAGTTGTGTGTTGTGTATGCAACATAAAAGCACGGGGTTCCCAAACTAAAAGGTACTGAATCTGTACCTTTGGCTGTACCACACCAGGGACAGTGTTTGTACCATGAATGGTGTGGTTTATTTCTGACTCTGTCTGGGTGTTCTGAGATAGGTGCTCTGTGTCTTGCCTCCTTGGTAAATAGACCTATAAATGTGGAAAGAAGAAAATTGGCATGGCGTTTACAGAATGGATGATTATCCTCATCTGCCTTTTTATTGTTTTACAGTCGACTTTCCTCCTGGCTGGATCTACTCATGAGCCAAGCTTCAAACTCGCTGCAAACAGTGGAACATATTTGGACAGGCTCTCACCCACTGTCTCATAATGCATTACAATATTTAAATGACTTTCATTTTAAAGACCTTTCTGTAACCATGCATCTATATTTACTAGCATTTCATAGTGGTTGCCCAATAATTCATCCATACTGTTGAAATAAAAGATAAAGGTACCAAAAAGATTTATTTGAAGTAATGGCATAGAACAACCACTATTGTTTTCTCTAAAATTGTGTGTGTGTGGGGGGGGGGCATGTGTGTGTGTGTTAAACGGTCGCTTGTACATTTATATGCACCCTGGGTCAGCCTCCCATATCATGGGAGCATGTTTAATGTATTAACAAGGAACACAAACACTTCTGCTCTACCACCACTGGCACCATCTGAACTGTGGCTTGTCGAGTCTAGAGGCACCATCTGAACTGTTGTTCAGTCTAGAGGAAATGAGACGCTCTGCCATGTGTGCTGAGACACAACACGGGTGTGGTGGGCCTGAAGCTGGCCAGAACCCATTCCTACTCAGTCCGGGTGAGAAACCCCCGGATCAAAGTCTGGCCTCACCCCTGCTCGACAACCCAAAGTGCCTCCAAAGTAAACAGGAATGTCGGCTTACATGAAAACACCAAATCGTCTTCCATTTTTCTCCCGAGGCATGGTGGTTATAATATAAACTCTGGGGTTGGGTCTTGCTCCAGGACAATGCTCAAACCCCAGCATGGTCAAAGGCCATGGATGGAGATGAATAGGTAGAACAGTTTGCGTGATTCTTCGTGCATATTTGTGCAGCTTCTAGTGTAAGAAAGAATGTCACTTCAAAGCTTCCTTCATACCAAAAAAATCACACTGAAGATAGGATCTCTCTGACCTGCCATTGGGCCAGGGTCAGTCAGGAAATATATTGTCACGGTCCAAAAATGGACAGCAGTGATATATATGTGTGTGACTGGATAAAAGAGACAAGAGCCATTCTTTGTTGGTTGAGTTAATGATCTGAGATATAAAGATCAAAAGAACGTCATAACATACATTGTTAACAACCCTCCACATAACTATACTGCAAAGTTAGAATACAAAATAGAACATCAAGGAGAAAACAGACAGCAAAGATAAGGGCAGTAACAGGTTGAAATATATACATATATATTTAGAGAGAGAGATGGATTTAGAGAGAGAAAGACACAGAGAATGAATTGAAATTCTAGACCAAGTTCACTAACTGAAAATGCTGTCTGCTATTAAGGATTGGTGTCATCGGTCATTTCAAACATCATGTCCAATCTTGTTGAGATCTAACTGCAAGACCTGCATGCAGAAATTAGCACAACTCCCCAACATATAAAACGAAAGCAACAAACACATGCAGGGCTGAATTAAGTAAAGCAGATAAAAATACATTTTAGAAGCATCTAAAATCAAGTAACAGAATAACATTGCTGTTTTATTTCCAGGAACAGAACCCTGGAATGAGTCCCCTGTCTCAGATAGACTGATCTGTCCCATAATTCAAACCCTCTGATGCTGCACTATAAATAATACACTAAACAAACTGAACTTCTGGCACGAAAACAAGAACTCAAACTGGCCAGATTATTTGTTACTGTCCAAGACATGAAGCAGAGACAGATCTTTACTGAATACAGACTCAGTCATAACAACCTGGCTATGGAATCAGACCTGATCAAGAGGAACTAAAGGTTTAAAGAGTGAAAAGAGTGTGTAGTTTCTGCAGGACCAGTAAAGCTGGGATGGAAGTGCGCCTCCTGCTTAACCAGCCCGAATATGAGAATAGAAAAAGCAAAGAAGATAGAGAGAGGGAGAGGAAAAGAGAGAAAAAGAAGGAGAGAACAGAGAAACACAGAGACAAACAGAGAGAGAAAATGCAAGAGATGGATTCTGCTCTTCAATTCATTCTCTTTTGAGAAACAGAGAGAGAGGGAGAGAAAGAGAGTTAGAGGTAGAGAGAGAGAAACTGAGAGAAATTGGTTGAGAAAGAGGTACAGCGAGAAAGAGGAATGGGTGTCTGCTGTTGATCAGATTTCAGATTTCCAGTAATAGACCCAGAACTACTGTATAATTTCTTCATCATAACACAATCTGTCAGAAGCCAAAGGCAAGAGGAGGATCAAGCCCGAATCCACAAAAGATTTGGCTTCTGTGTGGGGGAAAGGGAAAAAAGCCAGTTTAGAATCAGATCCAATTTTGGGTGGAGAGAAAACACACAGTATCGCATCATGGGCAATGAGTACAGTCTCCGGCTGACCAGCAGTGAGAGAACCGACTCATTCTCCTCTTCAGCATGACAGCACTTGGCTGAGGGTCCTGATGTGTCTGGGTGTGTATGTGTGCAATAGGCCCTCTTGGCTGGAGATCTCTGGAAGTGGAAAACAACACAATCATGCACACAACATAGCACACATACAGTAGAATAGTCGTACACTGAAATTTGAGCTAACAGCCTTACATACATGCCATATCCCCTTAAAGACACTGTCCATGCTGCATGGCCTGTTTCGTCTCTTACAGGGTGCTGATTTCTCATGGAGACATGGCTTCTGCCCCTACTTATTACTCACACTTAGCAGTAGCAGACCTTCTTTCTGCAAAACACACCTTCCGCTGCAGATGGAAAAAGGTTTTATTTCAAGCTAAATTAATTGATTCCACTCCCTATACTCTGCACAGCTTATTTTAATTGCTGAAAGAGGGTTAATATTTTATAAAACTGACAATTTGAGTCCTCATATTCAATTGTATGCGTCAGGTACTAAAAACACTCAATATATGTACAACCATGCACTATTTTTTACCAGAATGGTCAATTGCTTAGGGAATCCCTATTCACCTCTGTCTCTTCACCAGCTTGAACACTAGGGACTCAGACCTGGACTCTAACAACTTGGTTGCAAAAAGTGCTATATAAATAAATAAATAGAATTTAACTGACTACTCTGTTTGGATTTTGGAGCCAATACCTCAGTCTCTAATAGGTGCACTGCATAAAAAAATAGTTAGAGACTGAGGGTCTGTGTGTTAAAATGGATTTTAAAATGAATTTTTCTTTTTAGTAGTCCATATACAGTTGTGTCGTTGGCTATTTTTGGCCACCGCTTTTGGGTTTCGTTTTTTCCTTTTTCTGTTGTGGTTCAAAGGACTTTTATTTTGACAGCGTGTTCTGTTTGGTTTGTTGTGTGTCACATGTCCGTGTAACCTGAGCACTATGTAAATTATTAGTTCCACCTGGGTTCGCCTGTTTCATGTTTGGTGTCATTAGGTCTCGTTATGTGTGTGTATATAAGTTGGTCTGTTCGAGTCCCTCCTTATTTGACCATCCCCTCACTCACATCCCTCCCTTGTCTGTTGTGTCCCTATGTTTTGTGGTTAATGCTAGTTCTGACGGCCCTCAAGCCTTGTTTGAGTTCTGTTTTGTTTGGTTATGAATAAAGACCCCCGAATGGAGCCCTGGTTGTTTGGACCACTCATTCGAGGTAGTTCACGGGTGGGAGCTTACGCCACCCCCCGTGACAGATGGTCACAACCCCCCACATTCGCCTCAAACGAGGAAACGGAGGTCCGCAAGTGGAACGCCGCAATCAACGCCTAGCGGCGGCATTTTCACTTGCGGATCCCGCTAAAGACCACAGAGATAGGAGGCCACGCTC